>JAABNX020000008.1:25236305-25247011 GCA_015163995.2 Mormyrus lacerda | reverse complement strand
GCTGCATGCTTCGCATTAGTACTGGCGGCTTTGGCCAGCTCTGGATCCTGGGTGACGTCTTCATCAGAGAGTTCTACTCCATCTTTGATAGGGGCAATAATCGAGTGGGTCTTGCTGCAGCTGTGTGATGCACATGGAGACGTCTGGAAACAGCATAATAAATGTATAGATTGTCTACAATATGATCTTATTCAATAAATTCAAATAATAATTCATTTTAATGTTTTCGATTGGACCTCAAATTAATTGGACACTGTGTTTTGGTTGGGTTTCAGCATACAGTATAAAACAAAAATATGCTGGTTAAGTAGCATAAGCATAAGTAACAGCAGCTATGAGATATTCATTACTGTCCACAAAAAAACCTGTTTATATTATATAAATATGTAATTGGCATTCAAATTCCATATTTCAACGTGCGTGCTTAAGGGATTATTTCAAAGTATAACACTGTAAACACTGATTGCTGCTAGATCATTATTATTATGGCAACTACAGTGCCCTTATACCTCCAGAGATTTGAATTCCTACTTCTAGCCATGCATTGTGAGTCTCTATGCTTCACTCTGGTTTCCTCCCACAATCTAAATACATCTGTAATAGCTGAAAAAGTCTCTCCAAACCGCCCAATTTATAACAACTAGCCATACAAAATTAATTGAGGTGATACAGAAGCCAAATTCCCTTAGTCATCCATCAACATGGGAAAGATAAGAGAACATACAGACCAAATGAGGGAGAAGTGTGCTGACCTTCATAGGTCAGAGAATGGGTATTAAAATAAAGCTACTCACCTTGAAATGCCCATTTCTACTGTTAGGGCAATAATTAAAAAGTGGACATCAACTGAAACTGTTAGAAACCTGCCTGGAAGAGGACCCACGTTTATTTAGCCCCCACATACAGTGAGGAGGATCATAAGACAGACAAAAAATCCCCAAGGATGACTGTTAGTGATTTACAAGACCAACTAAAATCTTGGGGTTACCACGTCTCTGAAAAAACCATTAGATGACACCTTTATGCTAACAGATTTTTTGAAACGTATGACAGAAAGAAACCATTTCTGTCAGTTACTTAAAATGTAAGTGCTAGGAGTTTGCAAAACATTGCTACAACTTTGACTGGAATCAAATTCAATGGTCTGATGAAACAAAAATGGAGCTTTTTGGCAATAAACATTCAAGGTGGGTTTGGCTTAAACAGAAGGATGGATATAATGAAATGAACCTCATCCCAACTGTCAAATATGGTGGAGGTTCTGTGATGTTGTGGGGCTGTTTTCCTCCAAAGGCCCCGGAAACATCGTTAGGGTACATGCCACTATGGACTCCATGAAATACCAGGACATTTTATATCAAAATTTGGCTGCCTCTGCCAGGAACTAAAACTGGGCCTTCATTGGATCTTCCAGCAGGATGGTGATCCTAATCACATGTCCAAATCAACAGAAAAATCAGTACCTGACTACAGAATCAAGCTTCTGCCATGGCCATCTCAGTCCCCTGAGTTAAACCCCACTGAAAACCTGTGGGCTGAGCTGAAGAGGAGAGTGCACAAGAGTGAGCCTAGGAACCTGGATGATCTGGAGAGATTCTGTACAGAGTAATGGTCTCAGATGCCCTGCTCTGTATTCTCCAACCTTATAAAATGCTATAGGAGAAGACTCACTACTGTTATACTGGCAAAGGGAGGTTGTACAAAGTATTAAATGCAGGCGTGCCAATAATCATGGTACATGTGTTTTTGTTGAAAATAATTATTTCTTGATGAAGGATTTGTTTTTCTTTCATTCAATCCATTTCAATGAAAGGTTGGATTTTTCTCATTTTTTCAGTGTGAGATGAAGTTGCTTTGCCAAAAGGTGGATTTTTTTCTAACCCATAATATAATTCTTTACAAGGGGTGCCAATAATTGTGGAGGGCGCTGTAAATACATGCAGACAATATGGCTATCTAGGGGCAGGTGTGGACTATAACCAAATCAACCAATCAGAACAGACCTGGGCCAACAAGAAACAGGTGGAATGAGTTACAATTCCCAAGCAGAAGAAACTAGGACACACTGACAAGCACTGAGGGCTAAGACTAATAGCTTTGGTTTTTCCCAATATGGCAATGCTATCGGGGTACTGGTACTAGTCCCTGCCACCTCATACTAGTTCTTTTTGGTCTATGGGGTGGCCAATCTTATCCGCAAAGGGCCGGTGTGTATGCAGGTTTTCACTGCAACTCCCTAATTAGATTACTAATTACAGTACAGTCTTCCACAGGAGCTGCTGATCCAGTTCTACACTGCAGTCGTTGAGTCTGTCCTCTCACAGTCTGGTATGGAGTAGCTACTAAATAGGACAGTAACAGACTGCAGCGGACCATACAGACAACAGAAAAGATTATCGGTGCCCCTCGCCCTCCATCCAGGACCAATAAAAAGGCAGGGAAAATCATCCCAGATCCCGCACACCCTGGACACAGACTTTTTGACCAGCTGCCCTCTGGCAGACAATACAGAAGTCTCCAGACCAGGACCACCCGACACAGGAACAGTTTCTTTCCCCTCGCCATCTACCTCCTAAACAGCTGAACTGTCACCCTGCTAAACACCTACAGCACTGCAACTGCACTTTATGTACACTCTGTGGTATATATTTCTGTAATCTTTGTATTTTCTGTATATACAGATTGTGACTTTACATAATGTTGTTGTTTTTATACTGTCGTGCTTGAAAGACACCATCGACTGGAATCGAATTCCTTGTGTTCGCACAGATACTTACTGTAACTAATAAACGCGATTATGATTCTGAATTAGAGAACTGATCAGCTGAAGAGTCCTCACACCTGGGTTTGAATAGCTGACCTACAGGTTATCCCAAAATCCTGTACACACACTGCTAATCAGCCGCATCTGAAACTTGTTAATCTTACCTCTTGTTAACCAGCCACAGCTGCCTTGCATCTAATCCTCTGTTAGTCAGGTATATTGGGGTTTCTGTTATTGTACTCCTGTCCATATCTGTGCGCTCATCCTAGTCGTTTCAATAAACACCCCTACGTGGTGTTTGTCTCCAAAGCAGCCCACATTTGGGTCGTTCCTTGCCAGCTGATGTGGCAACTCTATCTTGTAATTGAATGCCAGTGAAGACTAGTTTTGCAGCTTTTTAAAAACTTTCTGAACCTTTCCTTGGATTTCCACCTTATCGTGGTGGAGCAGTTTGTGTGCCTCAGTGACCCTGGAGGCTATGTTGTTGGGAGCAATAGCCAATGGTAGGGTCTCCCAAGGCAAAAATGTCCCAGGGGAGGGGCCAGACAAAAAGCAATCGAAAAGAACCCTATGATGAGGAATTATAACAAAGTTTAATTTCCCTCGTTCGGACTACGGTCACCGGTGCCCACCCTGGAGCTAGGCCTGGGGGGAGCCCATTGACGAGCACCTGGTGGCCGGGCCTTGGCTCGTGGTGCCCGACTTAGCCCAAAAGAGGCACGCAGGACTGTCCCCAGGAGGGCTCACCACCCGCAAAGGAAATGCCAGGGGTTCGGTGCTCTGTGGATCGGGTGGCAACCAAGGGAGACCCTGGCGGTCCGATCCCCGGCTGACAAAATTGGCTTTCGGGACATGGAATGTCACCACTCTGGTGGGGATGGACCCTGAGCTTGTGCATGAGGTTCAAAGATTTCGATTAAATATAGTCGGGCTCATCTCAATGCATAGCTTGGATTCTGGAACCAATCTCCTGGAGAGGGGCTGGACGTTCTTTTCTTCTGGAGTTGCGGCGGGTGAGCGATGCTGGGCTGGGGCTACTGGTGGCCCCACAGCTCAGTGGAATAACAATGAAGTTTACCCCGGTGAACGAGAGGGCTGCTCGGTGCCAGTCGTGGCGGTAACCCCCATAGCCAGTGGACACCAGAGGTGAGGGGGGCTGTCAAGCTGAAGAAGCAGGCTTACCGGGAATTATTAGCCCGGGGGTCTCCAGAGGCAGCTGACGCTTACCGGCAGTCCAGGTGGAACGCAGCTCGGGTGGTCGTAGAAGCAAAAACCCAGGCATGGGAGGAGTTCGGTGAGGCCATGGAAAGTGACTTTCCGTCAGCCTCAAAAAGGTTCTGTCAAACCATCTGGAATATCAAGAGGGGGAAGCAGCTCCTAGTTCCTACTATTTATAGTGGGGAGGGGGTGCTGTTGACCTCACCTGGGGACAGCACCCGGAGATGGAAGGAATACTTTGAGAACCTCCTCAACCGTA
Source organism: Mormyrus lacerda (assembly GCA_015163995.2). Taxonomy (NCBI): domain Eukaryota; kingdom Metazoa; phylum Chordata; class Actinopteri; order Osteoglossiformes; family Mormyridae; genus Mormyrus; species Mormyrus lacerda. The sequence goes on along the minus strand of JAABNX020000008.1, from coordinate 25,242,770 downwards.
CCTCAGAAACATCTATGCATACTGCCTTTGAGACATCTGAGGGCACAGAGCTCGAGGGTGCTGGGGGGGGCTTGCCCATCACTGGGGCTGAAGTGGCCAGGGTAGTTAAAGAGCTGCGTGGTGGCTGGGCCCCGGGGGTGGACGAGACCCGCTCGGAGTACCTGAAGGCTCTGGATGTTGTTAGGCTGTTGTGGCTGACACGCCTTCTCAACAGTGCGTGGAGGTCAGGGACAGTGTCACTGGATTGGCAGACAGGGGTGGTGGTCCCCTTATTTAAGAAAGGGGACCGGAGGGTGTGTTCCAACTGTAGGGGGATCACACTTCTCAGCCTTCCTGGAAAGGTCTATCCTGGACTACTGGAGAGGAGAGTGAGATTGATAATCGAATCTCGGATTTAGGAGGAAAAATGCTTTTGCCCTGGCCGTGGAAAACTGGACCAGCTTTATACCCTTGCAAGGGTACTGGAGGGGGCCTGGGAGTTTGCCTATGCAGTCTACATGTCTTTCGTGGATTTGGAAAAGGCTTACAACCAGGTTACCCCAAGAAGCTCTGTGGGGGGGCTTCGGGAGTAAGGGGTACAGGGTCCATTGTTGTGGGCGATTCGGTCTGCGTATGAATGAAGCAGAAGCTTGGTCCGCATTGCCGGGAATAATTCAGATGTGTTCCCAGTGTGGGTTGGGCTCCGCCAAGGCTGTCCTTTTTCATTGGTCCTGTTCATAATATTTTTGGACAGGATTTCTAGGTGCAGCTAAGGTTCTGAGGGTGTCCAGTTTGGTGGCCTCAGAATTGCCTCGCTGCTATTTGCAGAAGATGTCGTCTTGTTGGCTTCATCTGCTGGGGATCTCCAGCGTGCTCTGGGCCAGTTCACGGCTGAGCGTGAAGCGGCGGGGATAAAGATTAGCACCTCCAAGTCCGAGACAATGGTTCTCAGCCGGAAATGGGTGGATTGCCATCTTCAGGTCAGGGAAGACGTACTGCCTCAAGTAGAGGATTTCAAGTATCTCAGGGTCTTGTTCACGAGTGAGGGTAGGCGAGATCGGGAGCTGGATAGACAAATCGGAGCAATGTCTGCAGTTTTGCAGGTGCTTAACCGGTCCGTCGTGGCTAAGAAAGAACTGAGCTGAAAAGCAAAGATCTCAATCTATTAATCCATCTTTGTCCCTACCCTCACCTATGGTCATGAGCTATAGGTAATGACCGAAAGAATTAGATCGCGAATATAGACAGCCGAAATCAGGTTTCTCCGCGGGGTGTCTGGGCTCTCCCTTAGTGATAGGGTGAGAAGTTTGGATATCCGAGTGGGCCTCAGAGTAGAACCACTGCTCCTTCACATCGAAAGGAGCCAGTTGAGGTGGTTTGGACACCTGGTGCGGACAGCGGACGGTTTTCCGTGCATGTCCTAGAGAGAGGAGGCCCCGGGACAGACCCAGGACTCGCTGGAGGGATTATATTTCTCGGCTGGCCTGGGAACGCCTCTGTGTTTTCCCCGAAGAGCTGGTAGAGTTAGCTGGGGAGAGGGAGGTCTGGGTTTCCCTCCTGAAGCTGCTACCCCCGCGACCCGAACCCCGGATAAGCGGCAGATAATGGATGGATGGATGTATTATTTCTGATATATTGCTATTTCTCTAGATCAAGAGCGAACACAGAAACTGGAGACAATGCTCGAATTTGCCACTGGAGCCAGTACTCTCCCACCAATTAGCTTCTTTTCACAACCTTCAACTGAATTTCTTCACTGAGAGCATGACGCAACAATCACTTCTGAACTCTCCACTGCAAACACCTGCATCAATTGTTGAAGTTTAAAAAAAATAAATAAATAAAAAATAAATAAAAAAATAATTGTTGAAGTTACCACTGTACAACTGTTACAGAGACATGCAGGACAGCATGGGTTCTGCACTGAGCCATATACCCATGGTTTTTGGCATAAATTACTTTGAGTGCAGCCCTCCATTGCAGTATTTGATTTAACGGTCCAGTTTGCAAATAAATGTGTCAGCATTCAATCCCAAAACAATTCTTGTCACATGGTTTCTGTATGGAAAATACACAGAACTGTATTGAAAAATGCCATTTTTTGCATCTTTACTAAGACAATACGGTGCTGACATCTTCGTTAGTACAGTTCACATTTTCATAAAGTTGACTGAAGGCAAGAAAAAAAGACTTTAATCCCAAAATCGTTTGTGGCTTAAGTTTAAAATGGGTTTGGTTCTGTATATTTAGTCAGGATTATATTGCCACTTGTGTCTGCTTATGTTCTGACTCAGGCTCTATTTTGCATATACCACTTGATAAATATATTTTGAATTACCACAAGTATTTCTGTTTTTGTCGCAATTACGAGAGGTTACCAAATCTTGCGGTCTGGCTAGCTGTTACTATACAAGCGTGCTGAAGGAGACGCATTGAACCCTAATGAGGGACAGGGCTCAGCATGTACATTTTTGTAAATTTTCAGCCCATGTCAAAATCACTCGGATCCTCATGCTTGCCAATTTTTCCTGCTTCCAACACATCAATGTCTAGAACTTAGAACTGACTGTTCTCTTGCTGCCTAGCATATCCGACTCTGTGACAGGTACCATTGCAACAAGAAAATCAGTTATTCACTTCACCTGTCAGTGGTTTTAATGTTCTGGCTGATCACTTTACTGTATACTAGTAAACAAGTGCTTTACATTTACTTTCATTCCAATAAAAGATTTAAGTACTTATTGTTAGAAACTGGATGATTTACTGGATGATGATTTACCCTGTGTTGTTCTCTCTGGAATTTCCTCCTCATAAGTGATTAGGGGGTGGAACACTGTAAATCTGTCCATGAATTACATGGCTTATCCTGAAGGAATGTTCAGCGGGGTCAATTTCTTGTAGACTCCATCTAACATAGAACCTCGAATGCGTTAACTGCATGCTTCCATGCACATATTGTTCACCTGCATTTGTGGTAGACTGAGGAACTTCACCAACACCTCTGGTCAGGCTGTCATTTGACAGTGTCACATATGTCAGTGGCTGAAAACCAAGCCACTGTCTGTGCCTGTAGAGAGTTTGACAGCTTAATCCAAAGCTTATTGCAAAGCTTTGCCAGTTAATTCCAACAGATACTAAATGAGTGATTTGCTTGATTTACTCAAGTTTCTGAGTGTAAGTCTACGTGAAAGGAGAATGTGTGTAGGTATGTGAGAGCAAACATTTATTTGTGTGAAAGGAGAATGTATCTGTGTGAGAAGGCAGGAATAAATTATGACTTGCATGCCCCCTCATACTGGTGTAATTCCATTACATTACTCAAGAAGACTGTTATCCACATTATCCACTGTTAGAAATGTTAGAAATATTTTCATTGCAAATGGCTCCTAAACATAAAGACTGCGCTTGAATAGAAAACAGGATAACTCTGAACAGCATCATTGTGTAGTTCTGCTACATAACATCAGGTTAGGATAACCTGAGCATGTCTTGCATGTGTATTTCCTGGGTTGAGTGTGACTTCCTCCATAAGGGAAAACTTCCTGTGTCAGTAAAAGTAATGTATACCAAAAAGATGAGACAACATACATGTATGTGAGTGTCAATTAAATATATATGAGAAAGTGGCAATATATGTATATAAGAGTGTGACACATATATGTGTGAGAGTACAAATGCTTGCCGCATCACCATTGATATTTGTGGGTTAAATCTATGATAGTACAAAAATTTACAGATGAAATATTTAGTAAAGAATACCAAGCGACTGTGGGAATGAGACCAAGAGAGAGAAAGGGTGACGTGAAAGGAGATGCCTGATGCTGTCATCTTGCTGTGGTTTCCATAACCAAAGTTCTCATACAGTGTACAATACTGACTGGTTGAAGAGCTGGTCGTAAGTCTCGGTGGTCATTAAACTGGTGGGTCCTGTAGTGATGAGTATCTGTATGTGAGAGTGAGCATGTATGTATATGAAAGGAGACTGTATGTCTGTGAGAGTGCCAGAATGACGTATGGATTTTACGGGCCCCCCATACTATTGAATCATCATGTTTGAGTCCCTGTCCCTCAAGAACGCTACTAGATTCTACAGGTCCTGTTACCAGCAAAGCCTGTGTATTTGCTGTAATCTCTGTGTTTGCCACTAAGCATTCCCTGGCAAACACAGAGCTGTACACAGTCATCAGCGCCGTCTTGCAGAAGATTAGCTGCCATAGGAGCTCAGGGCAACATGCTGATTAAATATTATTGTTTATTTTCAGGGTGTCAGGTCCCGCCCACCTCCTCTGCCTGACCCTCCTGTCTCCTCGTGCTTGTGGCCCTGATGGACCACACCTGGTGCTTGCTGCCCCTTGTTAGACTGTTTAATTACCTGTTTACCTGGTCATCACTAGTCCGGTCATTAACGTCACTCTTTCTGTCAGCCCGTGTCTGTCCCTGTACTAGTCCTCACGTTTTGATCCCTCACAATCTTGCTAATTTCCAGTTCCTGTTTGTTTAAGTTCAATAAAACCCCTTTTATTACACCAAACACCAGCCCTCGAGTCATTTGTCCTGCATCTCATGACACAGGGTAAGGAAACTGACATTTCTCGGCCCTCAGATCTTCCATCAGAGTCCAATCCCTGTCCAACGAAGCATGACATCAAAGAAAACAGTAGCGTGTTACAGACTCTCAATGTTAATTGTTTTAATATTTTATTTAAAAATATGTATTATATAAAATGACACAGCGGCTCAGTCGGTTCCACCTACTGTAGTTTGCGGGGTCCCCATGCACTCTTTGTCACACCATCCAAAGTAGCACACTTAGGTCAACTGATGTCTTTGGATTGCCTATATTGTATGATTGTGTTTGTGACTATGTGTGCATGTATGTACCTGGGATACATTACACTCCCTCCTCAACCAGGAGAAGCAGGTAGAAGATGGATTGTTGGAATTATTTTATGGCAATACAGTCGTCCCTCGCCACTTCGCGCTTCGACTTTCGCGGCTTCACTATATCGCGGTTTTATGTATATTCATTAAAAAGTTGATCGAGAGATTGAAAATGGTACATCGCTACACATCGAAAACATCTTTGCTCTTCGTAATTAAACGTACAATAATAATAATAATAATATGATATTTGTAACGTCTAATATGTCTTATTTTCTCCTGTTTCATGTAATGTATTGTGTAATACGAAAGTAATTGTGATGACATGCCTGTATATGTGTGTGTTTGCCACGCCCCCTTATTAACCACTTGTGCAATCCAGATTGTGACCAGCGGTTTTCTCAGTTTGGTTCATCCGGTGTCCACATCAGAGTCTGTAACCCCAGGTCTGTCATTGATGTTTTTATGTTACATGCTCCTCTGTCCTGCATTTGGAGTGATTCCAAATCAATCCTTCGATCCTGATTCCTCGTGTCTTCGTTCCTGCTTCGGTGCCCAGCAATTATAACAGTAATGGTGACTAAATTTATTATGTCTATGTTATTTTAATATCTAGAGGGCTCTAATAATGTTAAAAAACCGTATTGAGAAGGTCGTAAACAGGTTTTCTATGCTCTAACTACGAAAATATTCGATTAATAAATAAAGAATCCTACTTCACAGAAATTCACTTATCATGGTAGAGCCTGGAACTGATTAACCATGATAAATGAGGGCCAACTGTACAGAGGTTCTGTAACCATCTTGTCATCCCTCTCGTGATACTGAATGTGACTGATTAATGCTAAATCTCAGATTTACTACAGAACAGGAGCAAGACCCCTATAGGTATAAAGCTACATAATTCCTGATCTTCCATCCATCTTAGTCTATGATTATCCAAGAAATAAAATCATCCACCAATTGCCCTGCCCCGATCGTCCGCTCCTTCCGTGTGCCACGCCCCCTCGTTAGCCCTGTGTGTAATCCCCGTGTTTACCAGCTGTTCCTGATTGTTGTCATTAGTCCATCATATTTAGTCCGTGTTTCCGTTTTTTTCCCTGGTCCGATCATTGTAATGTCAACCTTCGTTTGCTGTCTGTTCGTTTATTTTTTACATCCATTAAACCCCGCATTCTGTCTACGCTCCGGGCGCTCTAAGCTGTGACACCAATCATCTTACCATTTATCACAGAACAGGAGCAAGACCCCCGATTGTTATTAAGCCACAAACTTCATGTTCTTCCATCCAACTTGGTCTATAGTTCTTCAACAAATCAAATTATCCAATTATTCAACAAATTATCCCACAAAGCACAGAACATGGGGACTGCTGATGCTGTCAATTTCTGACACTCACATCCAGGAAAAGCAGCAAGACTGAGTGAGCATGTACCTCGGCGTGTACCGTCAGCGACTACTGTGTTTTCCAAAGGTCCCATTTACCTAACTGATCAAACACAGTTGTTTTCACTGTATTTTTTAAATAGCAATTTCCCTTCAGGCTCACAGTGACACACTGCATATGCTGTAATACATTAATAATATTCATTATTATGCACTCAG
>JAABNX020000008.1:25178953-25206983 GCA_015163995.2 Mormyrus lacerda | reverse complement strand
TTAACTGGTTAATTTGGAATTTCTGTTTCCGTTTCTGTTCAGAACGATTAAAATTGATTTTGTTTTCGTTTTTGTTCTTGTTCAATGTCATTTGTTTTCGTTTTTCGTTTTTGTTCCTTGAACCGGTTCAGAGCCCTGCTCAGCAGGAAGGAATTAAATGTATCAGTTTCTTACTATGCCAAGCTTTTAATGTTGCTTGACATAATAGTCAGTTACATAGCTGACCCTTCTACCCAAAGGCACCTATTTTTATGGTCTAATGTTTTGCATCTTACTTAAGGATATGATACCGGTGTTTGTTGCATTAGAAAACTTCAGCTCACTAGTCCCTGAACCAATAATGTGCTGACTATTATTAAAATACTCGTAAAATACCTAATAAGTGATAATATGCTCCCATTTTCATCATTTCTCTTGATTGGTTTATCCATCCATCCATCCATTTCCTATACCCACTTGTCCGGTATAGCATTATAGGGATCCAGAGTCTATTCCAGAAGCTACGGGTATAAGGCAGGTAATAACCCAGGGTGGGGTGCCAACCCATTGCAGAGCACACACACCATTAACAATCTGCTAACTCCAATTCATCTTAGCATCTTTTTAGACTGTGGGTGGAAACCCCACAACAATATGAGGAGAACATGCAAACTCCACACACATGGACCCATGAATGAGACTTGATCCCCAGACCCTGAGACAACAGCGCAGCCTCTTATTTGATTTATTCAAGACTCCAAACAGACCAACTTCAAACAAAGTTTTTTACAGCTTGTCAGTAACCTAAAAAATATTATTAATTATGGTGTGAAAATGTATTCCATGTAATATTGCTAAACAATAGCTTGTACAGAAAGGTGATATTAAAACTTAAATATTTACAAACAAGATTAGACATATATCAGGATTTCTCCACATTCTTCTTACTCAAAGAACATGTAGGTACCTTCATGAATCATTACATATACTCTATATACTGTACAGTCTGTTAAACATCTAGAGACGCAATGAATCTCAGCTAAGTTGTTGAAGTGCTACAAGTACTCTGTAGGTGGACTATCCAAACAGTGTTTTACCCAATATTCTAGGTAAAAACATACAGCCATTCATCCATCCATTTTCCATTGATGCACAGGGTCATGATATAAACAAAAGCAATGTTTTGTTTTATTGCAAAAGGTCATGATATACTGTACCTGCTGGCAAGAGTCTGCAATGCACTTTCCTAGAACCTAGATAATATTTGCAGATAGTGTGCTAAACAGAAAGTGTCACAAAGCTTTGCGACACACTGCTACTCATAACATATGTGTATACCACCAAAATCCAATGACATTTGCCAAAACATACTTGACAGAGGGTCTTTTTATCCTTGTTCAGTAACTGGCCAAGAAATGACCGGGCCTCTCACATACGTGTCTCACGTACATCTGTTGTGGAAAAAAATGCCCACAGACAAAGTTCAACACCGAGGTAGCGAGGAGTGACTGCAGAAATTTGATCCTTCCATGCTTGGAATGGTAAAACAGTGTTTAACATCATGTGTAGACTTATGATAGCCAAGGTGAAGGCCGATGAATTGTCTCCATTAAATATGTAACAAGTTATTAACATTTCACGTCACTCTTCTCAGAGGTCCTGTACTGAGAAAAAGGATCATTTATACTAGGAACCAAATGATGGGGAAAAAGTAAGGGCCAGTGAATTGTTACCTGAGGACCTGCAAGAAGGAGGGTACCAGAGTGTACTACTGCTTCTGAGAGTTCTGCTTGGCTAAAAGGTTCTGCAATGCTCTTACGCGCACATGGCACAGACAGTGAAACATGTTACCGTAGCGACGCTGTGCATGAATGCTAATCTCACAACATCAGTGGATCATGAATGAAGGATATAAGCTCTCTAGCACCACCCTATTGATATTTATTGCGCTGGATCGTTTGACACTCGTTAAATGATGTTTTTTTAATAACTCTATATGTCAATGAGATTGAACAGGGATAATATTTCAATGTTATATTGTTCTTGTGGGCCAGCTGAAGTTCAACACCGGTTACCCTACATCATCATACATGCTTAAAGCCTTTACAAAATTTTCCATTGCAACAAAACAATGAAGACTGGGCATCTGTGCTTTCTGCAATTAAAGACACTGCTAATAATACTAAGCAAGTGCAATATTGTTTAGACACAGAGATTCTATAAATATAATGCAGTATAATGTATATTATAACATAAAGCATAAACGCAATGTATCAATTAGCAAATCACCTACAGTATGTATTCATATTCCTCTGTGCAATATTAGGTAATATTTTACATTATCTGCACATACGTAATGCATTCATAGAGCATTCATAAGCAGCATGTAAGTACAGATGCTTCTCTACTTGCGAACGAGATACATTCTGAACAGCTGTTTGCCGTTATTCAATTTAATTTTAATGGTATATGCAAGTATGATGAATTAGGATGCTGGGAGTACGCACGCTATGCTGCTGTGTGGTGGGAGTAGCGGCCAGAAGTCGCAGTAGGCGGAATTGGCGCACAGAAAAAAAATATATATGTTTCAGACAAGAAATGGAAGCCCAATTAACACAGTTTGAACATACATTCCTCTTTGTCCGTATATCTGAAAGTTTGTAAGTTGAAAGTTCATAAGTAGAGGAGTGTCTGTATACTTTAACAAACATACTGTAGTGCCTGCAGGATTGACATATCTCAGCATGCCTGCAGGCAACTGTAAATAACCCCTGTCTGTGTACTGTAAATACTCCTTGTTACACTGTTATTGTTCATACTCGCTCCCGACTGTCGAGTGTCTGTTTGCTCTTGTCCAATCCTTACGTGTCTTTAGCATGTATGAATTACCCACCATGTGTGAGCGTTACTGTCCGGAGTCTGACCTCCCCATGTGTCTGTGTGTGGTTGGTTCAAGTGCTTGTCTAGTGCCTGCGTTAGACCTGTTACGGACTCAACGAAAGAGCCTGGTTCGTCCCTGTAAATAAGTCTTCTCATTATTTGCCATTGTGATGCCTGTGTCTTTCTGGTGCCACAATAATTTAACAGCTTTAATATACTTTAATAACAAACATATATGATTATACAGTTATAATGCTCGTTATTGTTATTATCGATGAATGCATTATGAATGTGCACAGAATTTCTTATGAACGCATTAAGAATGATATAGCATTATCCAATGTTACACAATGCCATTTCACATCGAAGATATTTATTTCTATGTCTGACGGACTTCTTTTAGTAAGTTGCTGGATGGCTGTTTTTACACAGTATAAATTTTTGGTTCTATCTGATTCCACTTTAAATGCGGCTGTTTCAGGTTGACAGAGCACACTCACTTCCTCCATGTCATCCCCCTCTCCCATGGGGTCTTCACAACTGTCTGCCCCTCCGTCGAATCATGTTTAATCTGATGTGAAAGAGAGAGAACACTGTTCAAGGAAGCTTTAAGTCATACCCTAATAGCGCCAGTGAGTCCTGGCTGCCTCAATGGGAAGCTCCCCGAGGAGCTGCCCTGGTGGCATCTTACCTCAGTGACCCCTTCCAACCAAAGAACCAGTGGTTTCATTTCAAGGCCCCTCTAGAATTACCTCACCCTGTCATGGAGAGTAAACTTAGCAAACTTGTAGTGAAACCAATTTCAGCTGTTTGTACTCGTACCCATGTTCTTTATGCTCAGTACTCACAGGTCAAGTAGGCAGGTGAGGACTGGAATGCAGACTGGCCAGTAAACACAAGCCTCGTCCGATGCTTCCACTGCAACACCACAGACCTCTCAATTTCCCAGAAAGTTCCATCGATCTACTTGCCAGTCTCATGTTCCTTCTTAGCACTAGTCATGAACAGCACAGTATTATATACAATACAAAGGTTTTGGTATTCTTTTGTGATTATGTGCCATGACTGCATATGGCTGTGGATGATGGATAGGTGTGTAATATGTAAATGGTTACTTTAAGTGAACACTATGAGATTCCAGAAACACTTTCTATATCCCGCCCTACTTTTTTTTCTGTCCTACTTTTTTCATATTTTTTTTTTCTTTTACATGAGAATTTGGTAACACATCGCACCACTTAAAAGGCACTAGCAAAAGCCCTCTATAACTGCTTAATTGATTGTCCCAGAATAAAAGAGATATTGTGACAGTTGGCCTCAAAGGCTCAATGTGCCACAAAATAATTATACAATGGCCCAAACAGGATGCTGCAAAGTAAATGGCGGCATCTAGGACTGGGGGATAAAATGATAATTATAATTATAACAAAATATTTTTTCTCGATATTAGTATGCCAAATGCTTAATGAAAGCTTGATATAATTTAAGACCCACCCCGCTGAAAAAATAGCTGGTAGCTGGTTTTAGCTGGTCTAAGGTGCTCTATGATGGTCATTTCCCAGCTCTTAGTGCTCTCTGATGGTTTAACTGGATGGGTTACCAGCTGGTCAAGTTGGTGTGGCCAGCCTATCAAGCTGGTCACGTTGGTATGACCAGATAAACCAGCTCGAATGACCATCACAAGCTGATATGATTAGCTAAATCATCAAACCAACGATATGAAAACATACCTTAAGCTGGTCCACGTCAAAAGGAGCCAGTTGAGGGGGTTTGGGCATCTAACTAGAATACCTCCTGGGCAGCTTCCTGGGAAGGTGTTTAGGGCACAGTCAGCTGGGAGGAGCCCAAGGGACAGACCTAAGACACGCTGGAGAGATTATGTCTCTCCACTGGCCTGTGAGTGCCTTGGTTTTCCCCTGGCGAAGCTGGAGTAGGTGGCTGGGCATTGCAGCTTAGACTACTGGCCCTGCAACACGTCCCCGGATAAGCGGCAGATGATGGATGGATGGACTTTCTTTTATCCTGTTTACTCAGGGAAAGCAACCATTGGCCAAGCACACAACTGACCAGGGCCAACCACTGTATAGAATCCCTGCTTCCAAAACAGCCCTTCGCGTCCCTGCAGCCCGTGGCTTTTGTTTCTAAGCAAGATAAACTCACACAAGGCAACTGACTCAATTAAGCATGACCATTAAAGAGCTCCACTCAGCAGACTTTACATTTTACACAAAGGGCAGAAGAACACACAAAAGCACTATGCATGTAAAAGAAGCAGTCATTTCACATTAAATTCGACAGCAGAAGTAGCTTTCTAAGACTACAAAACAAGAGACTACAAAAAGAGAATACATTTTTGAAGTAATCACTACATTGCCTGAAACATCTACATCAAACTGCAGAGCACTTTGGAAATAAGTTCTTTTATTTACAAAAGTAAGATTGTGTAAGCACAAAATATGAACAAACGAGTGTTGCCCAACGTGACTGAATGACAGTTTCCACTCCAACTGGCAGCACAAGAAAATGGTGATAAAAAATAATAATATAATTTTATCATACAATATACTATCTGATATTTTTTATATAATGAAGGCCGATTTATGACCAAATTGACTTACAACAAGTCAGTCGCAACCCATTGTGGTATTCATGGTAGTCAATGGCAACCTGTACAGTCAGTACAGGTTGTAAAGTATGGTCAGTAGGGGTAATATTCCACAACCCCAGTGTAAGGTTCAGTGTCCTGAATGAGGAGGAATTGACAAGCAATTCTAAAATGCTGAGAAAACTGCTTCTTATTTATGTAAAAACTGATAATTAAGATCTCCCTGAAGAGGAAATGTCTATCAAGAAATACCCACAGCAGCTAAAAAGATATGACTACAAAGCTACAGCCCAAATCCAAAGCAAATTCCCCTGGACTGATGTTGTGAATCAGTGGCACAGCTATCAGATGGCATTATATTCCAGCTGCATCTGATGTCTCATCTCTGAAGCAGAAGGGCGAGCGATGAAAAGCACTGGTTTTCTGTCCTGGTGCTGGCTGTGAGCCAAACTGGGTCTATAGATACAGTAAAGTGCAGGTTGGACCAGGTTTCTCTTAATGCTCCCCAGCAATCCAGCAAAAGAAAAAAAATTTAAAATTCACATGTTTTAGTAATGGACATGCTTCTTTAGGAAATGTCGCTTTAAAGTGGGACAGGCCTTTAATCCTTTAATGAGACCTTCTCTGTATCACCAAACAACCAAGAGAAGACGTGAGGAACAAACGAGGGCAGGCATTGCGGTGAAAGAAGAAAGGGGGTTTACTGAACTCAAAGAACAGAGGCTGGATATAAACAAGATCGAGAGCGATCAAAACGGGAAAGGCTAGTGTAGGGAAGGACACAGGTGTTAAAGATCAGACTGGGGATGACAAGACAAACCTAGACTTATATACTAGGACTAACAAGGGGCAATAAGCACCAGGCCATATGAGTGAGGTGACAGGAGGGTCAAGTGTGCAGAACATGGTACACATATTCTTTGAATGCTATGTATTCAGAGCACAGCTTGAGTTCAGTTACTTACTTTCCAGTGTCTTAAAGCAATTCTATGATTAAAAAATTAAACAAATGAGTTATGTCATAACTGAACTAGTAACTAGTAGAATTGAAAATGATCTAACAGCAAAATGGAAAGTTCAGTTTCAACAACAGTAATTTATGAATGCTGAAAATTGATTTTATTCAGTGGCTTACTACAGTGGAATGACAATGGTAAGCTTAATTTTAATGGTTCGGTCTTGAATTATGGGATGGTACAGATGCTAGGACATTAGTACATAGCCTTTGGAGTTCATATGAGGCTTTTCTTGAAAGAGCTTGTCTTCTTGACAGAAAAGTCAAGGGCTTCAAATGCAGAAAGTTTGGAGTCTTATTTCTCACAACATTATATAAACATGGCAGCGATAAAACTATGACTTCACTAACAGCACAATACATTAATAAGTAGGCCTATATACATTCAAAAATACCAAAGACCCCCTATCGAGGGAGTATTTTCAGGTGTAGTGTTTAAACATCCAGAGGTTCAGGATTTTAATGAGGTGGCATCGACAGGTCTGTCTTTCCTCTGAAAACTGGAAGGCACTTGTTCAAGACAATCACTAAATCAATCCATCCGTCCTTCTTTCATAAACAATTATCCAGCACAGAGATGCAGTGTAGGTGTGAGGTTATGATGTTACCTCCTAAGCAATCATTTAACTGTGAATGTTTTTAACAGCTACCAGCTAATATATTAAATAGTCAAGTATATAAATATAGCGTGACAGCTTTGAAATCAGTTTCGCAGCGATCCCCACTGACATCCTGGTTTTCACTTGAATCATTTCCCGTATAATAAAACAAAATACAGTCTGAACGGGAGGTTCAGATCCGTACTTCGCACTTCTTCGGGTGGAAACTGGCGATCTGCAAAATGCCATGGGACTCATGTGCTCCGGGTGTCTTGTTCGGTAATCGGACACTGCGGAATACTAAAACCCGCTTCTGCCACCAGGGCTGCCTCGGACACGCTCCCCCTCACCCACAAGTTCGTTCGGCTTCTCATGCGTCAGATGCGGACTACGGTTACAGAGATTACTGATGGTCAGCACAGTGTTCGGAGTTCCCAGGAAAAAAATATTCCTGACTTAGAAATGAAAATAATGCCAGCCAGACACTTGAAAGACATCTTATGTTCCTATTGTTATCATGAGGACTGTATTAGAACTACATATAAATACAGGGTGTCTCCTAAACTGAGAATATAAAAATATATCATGCGTTGCATTTATTATGAGATTATGTCTCTGTGTTTACCAGATATCACTTCTGAGAACTCTGATTCTCTCCATTACTATAACTGCCTCTCCTAACCCCAAGTGAACCTGGTGTTATTTTGGTCTTGTGAATATCTTTACCTCCCACCCTACACAGACTGAAACGTTGATGTTCAAAACTAGACATCACCTCTTCAATCTCAATCCAATGCCATCATAGCTGGGCTAAGCAAACATGCTTCTAACGACAAGCTGGTTTCTGTTTCATCCTAGTTCTTAATTAGGCAGCTGTAAGTGAGCTTTGCTGTAATATCCGCCTCAGTCAAATCAAATGCATTAGCTAAATATTGACTACGATTCAGTTGTCTATCTATTCATCCATCCACACATCATCAGAAATGCTAGCTTGGGGCCAGTCGAAAGACACGAGGCACGGGCACATTGTACTCTAACGTCGCTTGGTGGTGAAATGACTGCAATTTATATTTTATTTTATACAGTGTATAAAAAGCAACATAATAGTAAATGCAATCCAAACTGTATAACTTTAACAGATTTTCAATTTTCACTGAGACATATTTTAGTTACAAAACACCAGAAGGAATTAACCATTTTCCTCAATTTGGAATAAAATGACTGGATCAGAGAAAACATGGTTTTAAGAGTTTATTTGTGTATTTTCTTTGGTTTGATGCCCAAGCTGTAAAGGAAGACCATGGACTTATTGTTCGATTGGCAGTTCCATTTGGGAACGTCCAAGTGCCTCATTTACCCAGAAGACACTGCATGACCTGTAGTGATCAAGTCACCCTATTCATCTTCCTCAAAGCACATTAAAGATCAACTGAGGCCTCTTAGCATGAGATCAGCAACAAAGCTACCATTCCAGGTAACAACCCAGAAAGACTTGCTTGAAAAATAGCAAGAAATTTGTGAAGCAGAACATAGTGTGACTAAAACGGAAATTAGCATAAAAACCAGACAGCTAGAACAATTAGTTACTTTTAATGTTAACCACATTTATGTGTGAGGCACTCAGGGAACTAACACATGTGATTTGTCAGGTATTAACTATAACCAAAACTCCACCAAGGACTCCATACTAGCTAGGGTAAGTTCTAGGGGAGTCAGGTTAATAATACTCATAAGGCTGGTCTCTGGACTGAACAGTTATCAGATACAACCATTGATTTAATAACAGTTATGGCTGGTTTTTACTGCCATATACATTTTCTCTTTGCCAAACCAATGTCTGCTGAAGTTTTGTCATCATCACATTTTCAAAAACAAAACAAAAAAAAAAAAGTTGGGAAAATACTGCAACATGGTGTGATATTTTACAGTTATTCACTGTTATATCACTGAGGTGTATTTAAGCCCAGCAAATGGACATGCCACCATTTTAATGAATAACGGTTTTCGCACGGTGTGTTGAAACCAAAAGTGTTATTAAGTGGCAAATTCATATTCCATTAACTGTGTAGTGGAAAAAAAACAAAGCATAGAATTTTCTAACAAGGTATAATAGTGTCAAATGTGTGTGGCTGGTGTGAGGAAAAGCTGGGAAAATGGTCCAAAAAGAGAATAAGAGGAGAAAGATGAAGTACATAATACAAAAAGGAACTAACATAAGTGGGAACAATACAGTGGAAATTCACAAGAAAAGCTTACATAACAGAATACAGACTGACACACTTCCCTTCAGATTTGGGTCTATGATAAACTGGCAGAAATAAAGAATGAGAAAAGTTCCTGAACCAGTGCTGGCCCCCCGTCTCGCCCTCTTAGCATGGATGCTGTAGCTGGCGTCCTCTGACAGCTGGGGTTTCAGTTTTTTAAAAACTGTGAACCAGAGTGGCCTGAGGAGTCACACAGAGGTGGCTTTCAGGGCGGCAGGAAGAGGCAGACCTCGACATGAGAGCTCCTGCGGTCTCCAGTGAGCAGCCTACCCAGCCAATAATGACCATTTTGCGTTGTACTTCTACCAAAGAGAAACAGTATTACAGACCTGAGAGCTTATCTCAGAAAGCCACACAGGCTGGATAACACCAGCACCATAACATAGAAACGCATAGCATTTCATCAGCGCTATGGATGTGACATCAAACAGATTGACTTTCATGGGTGACTACAGATTTTCTACAGACTCTGAATTTTAAACTGCAGAAAGCATTATATGTGTAACACGAAATGCACTTAAATTCATATAAAAATCTAGAAAAATATATTTGTTTGGGAAAAAAATGAAGAAAAATAGGCATTACAGATTATTTTACATTCCACTTTATAGATATGTCTGAACCCATCCTCCACAGACTTCAGAAACAATTGAAAAAAACAATTCAATGAGAATACCCCCTAAACCCAAACTCACCTACTGTCATGACCTGCGCGTACGATCCTCGTGTGTGCCACGCCCCCTGATCAACCACGTGTGCTCCAGCTGCCTCCTTTCTGGTCTCCGGATGTCACACCTACATTCTTATTTGTAAATTTATATACTAAGCAGGATTTTTCAGTTAGCTGTGATAACTAAGCTAGTGGTCATGACTGTTCAGTAGGAATGCTCCTTACCGAAACCCTTATTGGATGAAGAAGACTTCTTGCTTAAGTTAAGCCAGCTAACTAAGAAATCCTGCTTTGTGGAACACCCCCAGATATTTCTGTGTCTTGAAATATCGTGAAATTTACTTTAAAATTTGATCACAGTGAAATATAGACAAAAGTGAATATCTTGAAAATAATTCTGTACCTATGCTCACAGCTTTTTTGTCCTTAGTAAGGGTGACCTTTGCATGGAATTGCCCTACATTGTATCTTGGGCTGCAATTTATTTTGATTACCTTATGTAAAATAGCCATGTTAAGCATAGATAAGAAAGTTCTGCATTAAATACCAACATTTGAAAACAGCTCTGGAATCACAAACTTTCCTTTCATGCAAATGTCAGAGTGCAGCTCACATCTCAAATCTACCTGATGCTGACACCTCTCTGTCTCCTCTGGATGTTACCTGTGTGCATCAAAGGTGTAGAATCCATTTGACATACTGCAGCGTTAAAAGCCAAATGTATGTCTCAGTACCAAAAACACCAATGCAAACCCACAGTCTAAATCAGTATTTCTCAACCTGATCCTCTGAGCCCCCCAGCAAAAACGTACAGTGTCTGGCAGGGAGCTGGGAGGGAGTAGAAACGTGGCCCATCTGGGGGTCCCATTAGAAACAATGGTCTATATAATGTGCTTGAAGAAATTAAGCTGATTCTGATTCTATCCCAGAGACAATACTGCTTTGTTGCTTTAGTGCTATCAGACATCCATGGAAGTGTCCTTGTTTTTTGCTTATAATCACATGAAGTGAAAAAATCTCCGGGAAAAAACAGCTGCAGCTTTAAATTGCAATTTATAATCACTGACAGCTTACTTCTTGCCATGATTCATGCATGTTATATTGCACATAATATATATACTTTTGATCTGCTTTGGTAGATTTGCACCATTAAGGGTGTCCTGTTTTGTTTATACTGCACAGTGACATCAGAAGATAAAACGTTCAGAATGTAAATGCATAGTTTACTCTAGGAGGTCAGACATATGCATAGACAAAACAATCAGAAAAAGTGGGGGTAACGGCATCTGAAGGGCAATTTTTATATTAGAATCCATGTGCCCGTTTGCTGGATTTCTATTTGTGCATTTTCCAATATGTCATGCAGTTACGGTGCTTTAACGTTCCCACCAATAATAGCAAAATTCCTGGTTTGCATTTACTACGGACCTAATCATTTTAATGGAAAGGCCCATATTACTCTTCATTTACCTTTAAAATCTTGCTAAAATAAATCGCAGATATAAGGCACGGCAACTCTGGAAGTCCTGAATTTGTAGGAAAAACTTGAGAGATTTGAGGCAGACACGCTGCATTCACCTATCAGACCCTCAGAATCAGTATGCACAAGTTTAACGCAAAAAAAGAAATAATTAGTCGTTAAATAGGTTGCATTTATGTAAAAGCAGGCCTAATAAAGACAATAAGGAAAGTAAAACTGCAATTTGGTAAGTATTCGCTTTCGTTACAAGAACATAAAATGATATTGTTGTCGGATAGTTAAAATTGATTTCCTTGTAGCAACCCACACTCAAGCACATCACTAGTGCTTAACGTTTCTGAAAATATATTAGCCTAATAATTATGTGCATACATGCATTTCTTTTTAAAATAAATTTACATGATAAATTAATGAATTTCGGACCATGTGTGGTAAGTCCAGCACAGGTCGGCACTGTCACACCGCATAATTCACACAAAAAAGAGATCTATACAATCCAGTGTTATACAATTAGAGAACTATGCAAAATATTTTAAACATCTACCTACAGAAATGTTTAGCTGAATATGAGCCCATTAATTCATGATCTTAAATTTTCATTCTTTCATATGTTATTGTTATGTCATTTTTGAACTAATGAAAGACAGGACAATAAATAAAAAACGCAAGTCAGAGATAAACGATTCGCGATTCAGCCTTACGCTCATTTCCTCACCTGTAATATCACAGATCAAGTAAATCCAGCAATCGTCTGTTAGTGTACACTGTATCCCCTTCTTTCCAAAACCTTCTGTCGATCGGTTGTGTCACAACGGATGATACGTAAAAAATCCTCCTTTGCGTTAAAACTCCTTTAAGGAGCTCCTCCGTTGCGCTGTCTGCGTCCGCTCCCCAAGCCCGACTCTCCTGTATTAACTAGCAAGCCAGTTATTACTGCCCATCAGTGTGATATATTAACCAATCATTACTTTCTCGTAATGTGGGACCGCGCTTTCCAAAAAGTAAGATAATATGAATTTTCTATTTTCTAAGCAAACAACTTTTGCTATTTATATATTTTCATTTGATATTTTTGTCTTGTACTACATTTAATTACATTCAATGCTTGTAATTTGATCGTATTTGCACTGGCGCCGCCTTACAATAAAAAGAGATTCAAAAAACCTTATCTTACCAATAAACACTAATTTCTGTGATAGAAAAGAGTACAAAACATACAGAATAACTGTTACATTATATTGGCTTTATACTTAAATTTCAAAGAGCGGCATAATTAAGACTCTTCAGTTACCTCTTTACTCTAGTTGTTGAAGTGAGAAAGCGCCGTTCAACTATCTTGGAAACTGAAGCACATTTCATTATACAGGGTGTTACACTGCCCTCTGTTTACAACATACTGCAATTGCGTAGATCATTGAATCTGACCTAAATCCAGGGCTGGACGGTGACTTGGGGGGGGGGGAGTTGGGGCAACGGTAAATTGGCAAAAAGTTCTGGGGGTGGGCGTCACTACAGATTTTGTTGACCCACATAGTGATCGACGTAATGGGAACACTTCCGGTATATGTAGGTTAAAAATGACACTATAGAACATTGAAATATGTGGTAGAATGCATATAATACATACTTTCAGAAACTGTTACTATAGGTTAAATGCAGTCTACATGACCATGGAATTTTACAGTAATAGATTTTTCTAAGTAAACGAGAAAGCATGCATAAACTGAATCAGAAATCTGAATATATATATGAAATGTATTCATTAATAGACAAACTGACTTGTTTGACCCCTATAATAAGTTATGTGTAAAGTTCACAACCTAATTACGAATTAAATATTGCAGCGTCGGTGGGATTTGAATAACCGGGCAGGCTCGCGAACACTTAAAATAACTGCAGTCAAGCTATCTGCGCTTTGCTGATACACGGCCAAATCATCCGCGCTTTAAACGTGTGGTACAGGCATAGACATAACGTTGCGTTATCAGCTGGCGTTTAAGAAAACAACATACTCTGAGCGATCGCACATAAAAGGGTGAATGCTCATACTGTATGTACAAAGTCCAGGATGTACTTCAATACAATTAATTTCTTACTTTCCATTAAAGGCAAGGTCCAAGGCTATTCCCAGACAAAATTTGTTAAACTCTTCCTGTATCATTTTCAAGATAAAGCACTTTGAAATCCATTATTGAGCCAAGTTTGACAATCCATTTGCATGCCACCATGTTCCTAGGAGTTATGTTGTCAGGGGCAATTCCCCCTGCTAGGGCCCCCCAAAGCTAATTGGTCCTCGTTAAGCGGCCATACTAAGTGCAATTCAGAAAAACCCCAGGATGATATAAAATACAAGGGACCTGGGTTCGATTCTCCGCCTGGGTTACATGTGTGTGGAGTTTGCATGTTCTCCCTGTGTCGTCGTGGGGTTTCCTCCGGTTACTCCGGTTTCCCCCCACAGTCCAAAGACATGCTGAGGCTAATTGGAGTTAATAAATTGCCCGTAGGTGTGCATGTGTGAGTGACTGGTAACAGTGTGTGAGTGACTGGTAACAGTGTGTGAGTGTGCCCTGTGATGGGCTGGCCCCCTGTCCAGGGTTGTTCCCCACCTCGTGCCCATTGCTTCTGGGATAGGCTCCGGACCCCTCGCGACCCAATAGGATAAAGTGGGTTGGAAAATGAATGAATGTTATCCTGTCTTGATTGAGGACCTTGCCCTGGAGCCAGGCCTGGGATGGGAACTCGAAGGCAAGTGGCATTGCCAAAGAGAAAACATGGGTCTGTACTGTGGGCTCTGCTGTGGGAGATAAAGAGAATGTAACTCGGCGTCAGTCTCTAGAACCAAACTCTTGGAGAGGGACTGAACTCTGCTCCACTTTGGAGTTGCCCATGGTGAGAGGCACTGGGCAGAGGTGGGTCTACTTATAGCCCCCCAGTTCGGTGCTTTCAGAAGCTTTATGACTTGTTTGTACATTATGGGAAAATTCTGAGATGTGACCTATCAGACTTGGCTCACATAAGCAAATGTGCAAAAAACATTGATGTCAAACTGCATTTTTGGGAAAATGGTACAGTAACCAAAGTTCTCCAAAATCCAAACTTCTCCAAAGTTGGTTCAAACTTAGGTTGAGACCTTTCAGAAGCTATAAGACTTTTTATACAATATGGGGAAATTCTTAGAAATGGTCTGTCAAACTTGGCTCATGTAACACAAATAACACATTTAAGGTGCATTTCTTGATAATAGTATAGTAGAATTTTTGTCGTCATATAGCCCAGGACCTTACCTTTCAGCAGGTATAAGACTTGTTATACCTTCCGGGGGAATTCTGGGAAATGACCTGTCAAACTTAGCTCATATATGTGTATAGTAGCAAGGATTTCAAAGTGCAGTTTTTGGTAAAATGGTACATCAAAAGTTGATCAAATTTTGTCTGACAATAGCCTAGGTGCCACGCCTGGCTCGTCTGATCCTCCTGTGTGCCACGTCCTCTCGTTAACGTCAAAACTAGGACAACCAAATGAACAGGGAACAAGGAACTGTAACTCAAATACCGAAACAAATATTGAAGTGGGAGAACACAAAACCAACAAACATTAACAGGATGAGCAGCAACACCTGCTGGCCAAATGGGGTCAAAACACATGGGACAGGGCCAGAGGGGTACAGATCCTGGCAATTAACAATTTCAGGACACTTTGCAAGTTCATTTAATTTTCTATTATACTGATTCAACATATAACTGGACAAATGCAAAATTTAAAGATAAAACACTCAAATCATGGATTTCTGTGAAAAATATTTGTTTTCCAGCACTAAGATATTGTGACAGATGTGCTGTTTAAATTCCAATATATAGATCTGTAACAGTTTGTCCACTGAAGTCATATACTTTGCACTTCAGTTTTAACCACAGTTTCATTTTAAACAATGTTCTTAACTTTCCAGGAAAATGATAAATCTACTGGCCAATATGAGATAGATCTCAGTATACCTTCACATTCATAGTCTGCCTTGTAATTCAAGCAGACCATTGCTAAAAAAACATACACAGTGCTAATAGCTTTTGCATAATAAGGTATAGGAAGACTAGTCAGGAATCTCAGTGCACATTTTTATACACAACACATACAGATGTAATGGTAATAATGATGTGTAATGATCTATTCTCACAACTCTCCAAAAACTTCCATAAGGCCATTAACTAATTTTGAACTGAAATAACCGCTCAGATTTTTAACTATCCGCATAAATATAGCCAGGCAAACTTGTGATAAAAACACAGTTTAAATTATCACATGAAAAAAAATCTTACACTGGAAGTCGTCACTTGTGTAAGGTGTTGACCATGAAGCTTGACCAAGGCAGAATTAAAGCTGAGTGTTTTGGTCACTGTTATATTCATGTATGAGATACAAAAATACAAAAGTCCTTATTTACTGAAAAAAGACCAGTGAGAGCTCCTCTAAAATTTATATTTACAAAACAATAACAAACCTCAATTATTTTGTTACTCCATAATGTATTTCATAAGGCTTTAAGCTTGAGACTCACAAATGCAAATAGCCTTGAACTCGAAATACTTAATCACTATGCATTACTGTCATGATGCACAGGATGAAGGATTGAAAGGCAGGCATTTATGTGAACAAAATGGGATTTTATTCAAGTCAAAACTGAACAGAACGGGGGTTGGGAAACCAACAGGACCATGAGGGGCGAAAATGGTAGGACTGGTACCGGGATGAACAAAGGGAGACAGGAGGAGCAACATTTATGACCAGACTGGGGTTGACAGGACAAACAGGTACTTAAATACTAGGACTAAGGGGGGTAACAAGCAACAGGTGTGGATCACCAGGGACAAGTTAGAGAAGAGGCAGGAAGGGGCAGGAGAGGAGGCAGGCATGCAGGACGTGACAAGTGCATGAGAAAGAGTGGATTAAATCTACTCTTACATCATAACATGATCACAGGCGCATGTCTACTTATATACATATGGGCAAGAATTGTAAACTACTTTACAGTATTATTTTTCTATTAAACAGAGGCAAAACATTCAACTGAAATGAAACGTCAAAGTCCTGAGTCCTAAGTTCAACTTATTTTGCAAGTAAAATTTTGCAAAATGTGTTTTTTTTTTCAATATTTTTTTCAGAATATGTTGTAATATTCAGATATTGCACATCTTAGACCATAAGCCATTTTTAGTACTATGTACATCTATGTACAACAAGCAACTACATTAACTATTATTATTTTTATAAATCAGGAATTTCTTGTCTGCAGGGCTGTCATCACCCTCTACATACGGTCATGGAAAAAATGAAGAGACCCCTCTGTATTTTTAAACAAATCTGTATTTTTAAATCCTGGTGTAATCCTGCTGGCAGAAGGCTACCCTGAGCAGCAGGTTGCTTCCAAGTCCAAAATTTCTAAGACAGCAGTAGAGAAGAATAAGGTGAAGCAGGAGACACTGGGAATGACCAGACAACAGCCAGGTAAAGGGTGTAAGTGACCTTCTAATGCCAGAGATGACCGTTAACTTATCACACCTGCACAGACTCTTAGAAGCAGGACTGAAATCCTTTAATGGAAGGAAGGAGCTCTTCATTAAGGAGAAACAAAGAAGATGCACCAGACTGCGGTTGGCAAAAAAAAAAATGCGTATTATTCACAAACAACCATAAACTGAGCAATGAGTGAAACAAAAAATTGTGCTGTGGTCTCTTAATTTTTTCCTCAGCTGTATTTAAACATGACAGGCACTTTCTATAAATAAACAACAAGAACATAAATCCAGCATTAGAAAGATGAACAAATATTTTCCTAAGTATGGTGGTAACCATTTTTCGTTTTTTTCATAGGTTGAAAGTTCTCATAAACAGAGATTGCAGTTGTGTTCTCGTATATCAGGTCTACATTGGTTCCATTTCTTGATCTGATGATGTCCATGGCACACTGGTTTAAGAACACGTACTGATCCTGAGAAGATAAAGTAGACTCAGTAGGCTAAATGTGGCTACATTTTGGTTTTAACCATGAAATCCATAATACCTGCTATCAACCCGCAAGCATATGTAAGCATTTCAAGATACACAGGCAGGTCATCAGCTGGACTTACCTCAGTCTGGACCATGAGTGCCCGGTGCATACGGAGATCATGGACAATTCCATACACATCCACCTTGTTGTCCCGCTCGATTTGGAAGATCAGGCGGTCGATGGCGATGAAGGTTCCAGTTCGTCCCACTCCCGCACTGTCACCCGAGAAAACATTTGTAAAATTCTGTGTAACAGACATATATAACCTACTTTTGTGCATGAATGAATGAGGAGAATGGGTTAGACTATGGAACTTCCTGGTCTTGGTAACAGAAAGAGCCTAGTTTTAGGTGGTACAATATCCGTAAGAAATGAATAGGACCTGCGGGAGCCATGAAATCTTTGAGAATTCAATTCAGTTTATTCTTAGTGTCTTTTTAGATTATGATATTCCCATAGTACTTAACACAGAATCGGAGTACTGTGACAATCACTGCCGTCGCAGACGAGAGTAAGAGTGGTGCCAAGGGCGCACATGCCCCGCTGGGCTCAGCCTCACCTGCAGTGCACCACGGAGGGGGAATGGCGCGAGAACTGGTCCATGTGCTCCCTCACGAGGTGCCTGAAGGTGATCAACAGCTCTGTGGTCTTTGGGACGCCATGGTCTGGCCAGGCAGTGAAGTGGAAATGGCGCAGAGGCCGTTTTTCTGCAGTCTTCACCTGAAAGCGAGAGGGGAGGTTGGGTGGAGGTTGGTGGTAATTAATTACTGGAGAATTACTGAAATCAAACCAAATACATACCCATTAACATTTATGTTAGCAGCCTTAATACTTACATTCTTGACAGTGAAGTCTCTTATTGTCCAGTCATCTAGAACTATTTCAGATGTCGATGTCACAGTTATATTGCTGAAATGTTTGGTTCCTGAAGGCCAGTATTCCTCACATTTTACCTAAAGAAATCGCATATTGGTTTGAGTCTCTGTGACGTATTCATGCCTGTGACCCCCCCAATGCAACTTACCCGGTCCTGCTCAGTGCACCTAGTCAGCATCACCAGCGTGTGCACATTTTTCTCCCAGATCATCCTCCAGAACTCATTCACAGTACTGGCTAATGGACCCTGTGCTGCAATGAACTCCTTCCTGGAATTGTACCCCTGTGAGAAAATATAAAACAAACAACAACACAATAATGATAAACCTATTCTCATGTGGAATAAAAAAATATATAATGAATAAAAAAAATCTCCTCTGGTGGCCATAACTAACTTTAATTCTGTAGTATTACATACTGGAATATAGTTGGCGTTGATGTAATCATCGAATGGCGATCCTTGGATGGACAGCTTCACTCTTGAAGAATCATCTACAAGTGTGAATAAATTAAAAAGATATTTTTCAAGATAATCCCTACAAATATAGTGCATGCACCTGTTAGCAAACTGTACAAGAACAGGAGGTGGAAAGAATCAGTACAATTAAAGAGAAAGACAAGTTCAGCTGACTCACACGGCAGGACATTGTTGTATCGGTTCTTCCCTTTGTTCTCCAGAGCCAAGGCGTTGCTCTTAGCTTGGGATATGCCCACAGATTTCAGATTCTGAAAGCCAATGGGAGAACAGGACAGAGGTATACATTTCACCTCTTGTTAGAAGAAACTACCGATTTAGATTTGAAACTAAATATTTTGTAAGCACAATCAAATTACCTTAAATTCTTCTGCAAATCCACAGTTAGAATTTGCTTGTTCCTTCCTGAAGTAATCTTTAAAGTCCTCCACCTTAATAGGAACACTACTGCAAGAACAGAGACAAGGTAGATTAATCCATCCATCCATCATCCAACTGCTTACACAATGTAGGATCTCCGGAGGACCTAAAGCCTATCCCAGGCAGCTCAAGGTGGGGGGCAGGGGACACCCTGCTGTAGCTGGGGTGACAGTCCATCACAGTGGACACACACTCACACACTATGTTAACACACAAGGGCAAAACAACGTGACTGCATATATTACCAAAATACCGCTGTGACCAAATTCTTCAACAAAATACCTTATTTCAGCTATGTTCGATTTTGACTATTACAGATATGAGTGGACAGACAAAAACTACAAAAGCCCCTTTTCTGAGTTTTAGTGTTAGCATAGTTGTAGTGCTTTGCCTTCAGGGGGCAGTATGCACATTTTAGAAATGCCGGCTCACGTCATTTGTGCAATGTGACACAGAAAGAAAATGCCATCTCCACAGGCTCAGCAGGAGTGGAGCTGGCACCTGTATAATACGATAATAATTTGCACATAAATGCATTGATCAACAATAAATTGATTTTTACTTACATGTGTTCCCTGAAAAGGAAATAGTGAACAAATATGTTAATAGTGCATATTCAATTTTTGCATGTCCATTAAAACAAAATATATGTTTGTGTACAATGGTTGACAGATTTATTATCTAACCATTGAGAAGACAACTTTAACAGATATCTAGCAGCTGATGTAAGATGTATATATACCTTACATATAAGATCTATATATTTTGATAAATATTCCCACTGAAAAAATATACAATGATTAAGGAAATATTACGAGAAAAACACAGTGCTGGATAAACATTACATCACCTCATTGCAAGAATGGGAACTTCTGAAGGTTCTGGTCTCCTACGTCTGGCCAAAAAAACGATACATTGTATTTATTAATTCTTTATAATTTGTGATTGTAATGGATGTGAATGCATAATATGCCTTTACCTTTTTAATGAAACTGCACCAATGATAAAAGTGCTGATGAGTAGAAGTATAGATACTACAGATATAACTATGGATGCGACAACAACTGAGAAAAGAGAGTGAGATTAGTTCAAGTTGTAGTAGCCTCTTTGACATCAAAGTTGGGGTTTATGTAACATACTGTAGAGCTAAACAATGACTTGCACTCCGTACCTGGATTTTCTGGAAGATTTATTTCTGTCTCATAAAAAGGTGATATTGAGACATAGGATTTTGAAATATCTATTAATCCATCATTATTCTCCTGTCGAGTAAACATAACGATGGCAAACCTGTAAAGCATAGTGAGACTGTTTCAGTGTTGGGTTACTGCTGTTCTTTACCTGGTAATCGTCCTCCCTATACCTACTAGATTTTACTTTGTATACTATGGTAAAGATATGATCATATTTACCTGTAGCTTCCCTTGGGTTTAAGTGGTCCATTAGTATATCTCCCCCATTCTGTGTTGTCACCTATGACAATTGAAGTCATGCCTCTTTGATATATTCCCTTGTTACCTTTAAGGATTGCTAGATATGCTGACCCATTTCCATCATTCCAGGCTTGATACGTGTTGCTTAGGTACTTTTTAAAAGAGGATGAGTTTCCACCAATAACACCTGAAGTAAAGAAATTACATGGTATCACTTAGGAATCAAGATGAGGGATTATTATACTAATAAAATAAATGACTTAAATTTAAAACGTACTGCTGACACTGGATGTAACAAGTACACCATAACTGACGATGGCTCCTTCACTGTCACTGAAGAGCCCAGGGTTCAGGTCCAAAGTAAATCGATCATGTTCCACATCAGTAACTCGGATATAGTCCTTTTCATATGGTATCAATGGAACTTGGGAAAATAAAAGAGTAGTCAAAGTTTGAGAACACTGACATCGTATTACTTGCAAGATGATGAAGTCAGAAATGTGTCACATCCATATAAGGAAATGCCGCACCACTAACAGAGATGGACTTTCAAGAGTAAAATAATGTAATGAGTTTTTCCTTACAGGGGTACAAAGTTAAAATAAATGAGTGCATACCTGTAATTCCCGTCTTACAAGATATAGCAATGATGGGGCTGCTATTCCCACACCCACGAGTTAGGATGTTCACCGTGTACTGTGTGCTGTAAGAGAGATTTTTTAGGGTGTGCATACAATTGGAAGTACAAGTTGGAAGACTCTCCTTGGGTTTATTTGCTATGTTGATTTCAAAGCCTTTGTTTAAGCCTTTGGGACTGCTCCACTGCACATTGAGGAGAGCCGGAGTGAGGTCTGGGCCTTGACAGCTGATGTTTTTGACTGCAGCTGCATCTGTGAAATAAGGCAATAACAACAAAGTAATAGAAAATGAAGATCCATCCCTGATTTATGCCTCCTTATGCAACAGCTTTATGGTGAGATTCCAGATTCCAGACTACGGCCGGACACACATTCACTCACAAAGGATACATCAGCTGGCCCAACTCTCCAGCATAGGAGGGACCCCCATACAACACAGACAAAATGCAAACTCACACACTGTTAAGGGCGAGAACCCACATACCTGATGGTAAGGGGCAACAGAACTACCCAACCAACCACCAAGCTGCCTTGGAAGACCGGCATTAACAATGAAACGTTATCGTTTCAAGAAAGCTATATTGACTTTGAAGCTCAGATTTCATGGGTACTTCGTGTATATTCCAAGAATGTGAATCATGCATTTCGCTAACTTTGCTAAAACAAGGAGGGCACTCACCTGTACAAGAGGACACCACTGCATGTGTGGACTCTGTCCCATCCAGTGTCAGCGTCATTACACTGAAATTATACTTGGTTCCAGGCAATAGATCGACTACCTCATAAGTCTCATTCAGCGTTGTTGTGTTGATCATATAATCTGTGCTGCTGGTTATCACTCTGTAGTAGTACCCATTTTTAAAATCAGACGGGGCACTCCATTTGAGCACAACCTTCTCAGGAAACACAGACTGTATTTCCAGTGACTGAACTTTCTCTGGTCCTATTTAAACCAAGAAAAGTATTATAAAAGAGCGATTACCTCCCTGTGTCATTTTATATATATTTTACAATCAATAGATCAAATTAAGATGGCTGAGATTATAGTGCGATTGCCCTGCGTAGCAGAATCCATTTGCATTTGCCAATATGCTTGCAAGGAGTGTATTTGCTCTTGTAGATGCTTGAGCTATGTCTCTGGTGTATGTAAGTTTGTTTACCTGTTTGTGCCCCGATCTGTGCCAGGTACTCACGTGTCTCCGCGCCCCCTGTATAATAGTTACTGTGTGTGTGCCTTACAGTCCAGTATCAGACCTCCTTGTGCTTCCCTGTTATATGTGTTGGAGTGTGGTTGTTATTTGCGTGTGGGCCCTTTAAGGGCTCCAGTTGAAGGACCATCTTGTTTGAAATCGTCTCGCTTTATGTCATTCCTGCCACTGCGATGCCTGGGCCTGCCAAGTGCTACAATATTTTCCTAATCTAATATAGTTGGACATTGGATTGAATAAAACTTTTGATATTTAAAAAGCACAGTAACAGACATCAGCCCCCCCCCCCAAAAAAAACAAACAAAAAAAAAAAAACAAATCATAAATATGATACATCCAGCTTTCCGGATTGATCCTACTGTTCTCTGCATTACCAATGAACATGTACTGGTTGTGACCAAGTCCACCATAACTGGTGCACTCACAAGCTCCAGTGGTCCTACAGTAGCCACAGAGATATTGTACAAGGTTGCGGAAGCCAGTCCGTTCAGGACACTAGTGCTCGTATTGGTGTTAATTGTACGGTTGTACACACAACAGACTGATATTTCACCATGTAATAGTTAGAGCCGTCACTGTCCAGCGGACTGCTCCACACTAAAGCAACTGAGCTAGTATTCTTGTCTGTTACTGTGATATCTCCAGGTTTGTTTGGATCTGAAACAGTAACAATTTCTTAAAGTCATTTCAGCAATGATATGTCTGAGTAAATGCCTGTTACTAATGTATTTCGAATATTAACTCTGACACTGAATATTTATAAGAAATTAGGACCATTAATTTAGTGACACTTTTCTTGAGGAGGCAAAAATATTTGGTAAATCATGAACAAATGCTCATATCTACTTGAGATAAAAGATGTGTCAGGATGTATGAACAATGAAGGAACATGAGATCAGTGTAACACATGTTAATCGTTACTTGTTCCTTCGGTAGTTCACAAAGGCTGGCAGAATTAACAGATACAGTAACATCTTGAGATAAGCATGAGATCAGTATGCAGTGCTGCGTTCCATTTACCTTGGAGGCTGGAAATGGGAGCTAGGAATGACGTCCCACTCGAGCTAACTGCATTCCAGTGCAAAAAATTACAGAGCCATTTAGCAATAACAGCTGGATTTCAGTCTTAGCCGGACAACTTGTCAGAATTATGGTACCCCAGTTTAAATGGCCTTCATTTTTGTTCACTTACATATAGCCCAGACTACATTAAATCTGACAATTATCCAGCTAAGCAGGTAATCTTGCTTTAGGAAACATGCCCCAGTTCTAGCCAGGTATGCTGTTAGCCATTGTCAGCATTATTAGTTGATATCAATGCATTACCCGGTGTTTTACATGTCCACAGATAGTGGTTGGACAGTACTGTGTATACAACCAATTTCTGAGATCCAACCAGGATCTCAAAAATTCCGACTTCCTAGTTCAAATGGAATGTAACAGAAGATTTAGTTTGTGGTTAATTAATACCTAAGTAATAGCTTAATACTCTATTATTTGTGAAGTGTTACCAATAAATCTTTGGACTACTTGGACCATTTCTATGGTCAGGAATCAATGTCTGGCGTCTCCAAATCACTGATGGACACTGTAGATTGTTGCTGGATACTTATAGGTTGTGACTGACACTGCCTGTGATTCCTCTGCAAAGGGCCCCACTCCTTGTTCTCACTGTGACTGTGTACATACTGTCTGCTTTCAGGTTAGCGAACAGACAGGATTGAGCCATGTTGCTTAATTCCTGCGTCCAGGTTTGTCCTCGAAGATAATATAGGGTGACGACATATTTCTCTATATTGCCCCTTGGAGAATTCCAGGTCACAGTAATGGAATCATTTTAAACGTCCTTTTAACAGCACTGACATTACTTTTTCAGGCTGTGTGTGTGATAAACAATAACTGAAATGAAGGCATACATCATGGAAAGACACTCAGGCGTGCTCTCTGCTGAGCAGGAAGTGAAAGAAAAAATAAAAATCCCCTCAAGGCCTTGAGTCATAGGCTGGAAAAATCCAAAGCAGGCATCTAGTGTGATCCTGTGTTACAGACCAGTAACAAACAAATAAAGGGAGAAGATGCATAGTTGTGTACTGAGATGTGGAAAGTGGCCATCCTTCAATGCCATTTGACGCCCTGCTGTAAATAAGGAGGGTGCAGTTGGTCCCTGGGATCAGATGATAAATGTAGGCTTGTTCTTGCTGCACTGACTGATTCTTTATATTAGATGTGCACCCCAAAATCTGAACCGTGTAAGTGTAGCTGTCTGGGTACTCCTGTGGTCTGCTGCACTTCAAATATACCACTGATTTGTTAATTGCCTCGCAATTCAAGTCAACAATGGGATATGGTCCTGAAAATCACGTTTAATTCTGATGTAGGCATACATTTTGACAATTTATTGAATTCAAAAAGCTAAAAAGTACTACTATAGATTTAATCTATTATTGCTGGAAAACGCAGAGTATTTCAGTAAAACTCACTTGTGAATAACGAGATGGATTCAGCAGCAGATTCACAAACACCCTCCAGCGTAACTGTGACATCAAACGTATATTTGATACCAGATTGAAGGCTTCTGACGCTGGCATCTGTTCTGTTCACAGTGAAGTTCCTCACTTGGGTTAGAGACTTTGCCGTCACAAAGTACTCATAACTCTTCCCAGAACTGGGAAACTCCCAAACCAGTGTCACTTTAGAAGTTGTAATTTCTTCTGCTTGCAGATTTTTCACAGAGTTGACTCCTTGGAGGAAGAAATAATATAACTTTTAATTTCTTCCATATTTTAAGCCCATACAAATGTTAAATATCTAATTGGCTACCCTTGTTACAGTTAAGTAATTACAGTGAGAATGTCGCATACTAATTAGCAATCACCATAAAACAAGTGTATAGCCTGTGAGACTCACTTGTACAGCTTAACACACTCTGTGGCGTGCTCCTGTAGTTCATTGGTCCAACCGTTAGCACAGAGATATTGTAGGGCGTCTCTGATGTCAGATTTCCCAGCATGAGACAGGTATTAGTGGAAGTAATTTCATTGCCCTGGTAGTAAACGATATATGCATACTGGTCCCCGTCCATGTCAGAGGGCCTGCCCCAGCTGATGTTAATGGAACTTGTCGTTGCACCTTCAACTTTGATGAAACTGGGTGGATTGGGATCTACAGTAATATGTTAATATAATGAAGTTTACAGTATAATATGGATTTCAAAAACAGCATGAAAAATACAATGCAGTCACACATCATATAGCAAAAAAATGGGTCATAAATTAAGAAAGCTTGAGCATTGCCTTTGTTGTATAATATAATATAATATAATATAATCTAGGGGGCCTGGTGGTGTAGTAATTAGCACTGTTGCATCACACCTCTGGGACCAGGGTTTGAGTCTCCACCTGGGTGTGTGGAATTCGCATGTTCTCCCTGTGTTGTCATGGGGTTTCCACCAGTTACTCCGGTTTCCCCACCCCCACCCAGTCCAAAGACATGCTGAGGCTAATTGGAATTGTTAAATTGTGCATGTGTGAGCAAATTATGCGTGAGTGTGCCCTGCGATGGACTGGCCCCCCATCCTTGGTTGTTCCCCACCTTGTGCCCATAGTTTCCAGGATGGGTTCCGGACCCCCCGCGACCCAAAACGATAAGCGGGTTGGAAAATGGATGGATAATATAGTATAATATAGTGCCTAGCATTCATACAGACAAAATCCCAAATGTGCAGCATTACCAGATTACTTGTCTGGCAAAACATGAATATGGGGAGGCCATATGTGTCATTTGAAGCAAGCGTGGTAACAGAGCAGTTGTACTTAGTGCCTGGATTGAGGTCTGTGACGTTGATTTGGTTCATTGATGTTTTTTGACTTGTTACAGAGCCAAATGAGTTGAAATTGACCTCGTATGCAAAATATGACTGGGCACCAACAGGGCTCTCCCATTCAAGCATCACAGAATTGATAGATTTCGTGATGGCTTTGAGGTTTTGCACTGGATTGGGCACTATCAGAAGGAAATCAATGACAGACAACATTTATAAGAACAACATTATCCACCTTCTAACCAATCATCCAAAATTCTTTGGACTGTGGCAGGAAACTATAAGTCACTGAGGAAACCCCCAAGATGTGCAGAGCAGGGACAGGATTTGAATCTCCAACCTTAGAGATATGATGACAGAGTCCTACCCACTGGAGCACCTTAAAAGCAACACTAACGTTCTTCCTGAAAAGATTTTTTCCCTTCGTTATTTACCATATTTTTTACATAATTAGCTTAGATTATTTTCTTAATTTAGATAAATTAATATACATTGTACATTTATTTACACACACACATATATAGCTCTTTGAAAACATGGTTTAATCCTGCTTCTGCTAGCAGAAGGCTATGCTGGTTGCTTCCAGGTTCAAAATTTCTAAGACAGCGGTACACAAAGAGTGAAGCCAGAGACACTGGGAACAAATAGAAAGCAGCCAGGTAAATGGCGGAAGCAGCTTTTTAATGCCAGAGATAACCAACAACTTATCCAAAAGTTTCTCATGAGTCAAGTAACCTTCAAAAGGAATGGGAAACATTAAGTGCAGGTGTGAGCAAGATATTACTGGACACTACTGGGAACTGAAGATGATTGATTACAGGTTAGAAATGAATATAATTGCAATCATACACCATAAAAAACCCCTTGCAGGCCTGCCTGACTGATCAGCTCTAAAGTTGTTATGAGCTCTTAATCATCACAGAGTGTTAACTTACATGTGTATTCATTTCGGGAAACATTTCCACTCCTTAGGTCCTGTGGTCCCACAGTTCCCACTGAGATGTAGTACAGTGTTCCTGGAGTCAGCCTTGAAAATGTAATTTGATTCTGTGACAACAGCATGCTCTGGGTGGATGTATTCAGGCCAGATGTACACGTTACACTGTAGTTAGCTTCTGCAGCTGCTCCCATAACCGGCTCATCCCAGGAAACTGAAATGGAGTCGTTGGTTTTATCTATTATTTTTATAGCTCCAGGTGGCTTGGGTCCTGTGATGCAGAAAAAACACATAATCAAAATTAAACATTTCCAAAGAGTAGGAGATATGCAAAACATATTTTTTTGCAATGAAACATGCAACCAAGGACAGAATTATAAAATGAAAAGCAATGTTTTCCCAGGATTTTAGGCTATATGGAAAGACAAGCTTAGCATTATTTACTAGTAGAAACTTAGATGATATCAGATGTATTTTTGAATGGCCCACTGATGGAGGTCACACTAAGATTGTATATTACTCCAGCTTCTAATTCCTGCAGGTTTATATAATTTTCTTGTACAGTGAAGTTCTTTGCAAAGTTATTCCTTCATAATTACTGATTATTTGTAACCATGACTTACTTGTAAATTGAGAACAATTAACAGGGGCACCTTTCACATTACCACCAACAATCGGGATTACTGTA
>JAABNX020000008.1:25148976-25161295 GCA_015163995.2 Mormyrus lacerda | reverse complement strand
ATAATAATAATAATAATAATAATAATAATAATAATAATAATGGTTTATTTCAGGTGTTTATTTCTGTGATTGACATCACCCTGAACCAAAGAATATGTAATTAACTGTTTTATTTACATAATAATTTAGAGAATCTAAAATACCTGCCCTCAAGTAGCATTTTTCTGCAAGTTTCCACAAAACACGCTTGATTTTATCATAGTTGCTTGCTGAATTAACTACATTCGTGATCATGTACTAGACAAACAGTTAGAAGATGGATGTATTGATGGATGGATAAGCTTAAGTTCTTATACAATTATAGCGTAGGCCTACCAATGTATTAAATTGGTTTATTTTATTTTATTTTATTTTATTTTTTGGTAAAAGCTACAAAGAAATCCGTACATCACATTAATATTTGTTCACCACAGTTTAATTAAGATTCATCAGTGTTCCCGAAAAGAATATATAATGACAACTGCAGCGTTATAAAATGACTCTCGTTCTGCCATTTATCGTAACGGTATGTCGCAATTTCAAAGACACGTTAATCATCCTGAATTCTGACCTGAATCATAAAACTTCACTGTAAAATATTTAATATGCAATCAGGTCATCATTACGTGATGTGACAGGTGCATCGAAATCTGACATGCGTAATGAGTTTGTACATCACACAGCTCACAACAGGCAACAAATGTGAGCGCTTACCTTTAAAAGCACAGAGATGACAAACAGTGCCTTCAACGAGACACTTTCTAACTTCGTGATGTCCAACATTTTTGCGTGAAGGTCACGGCTTACTTGTTTTGTGTTGGCATTGTACTACACGCGTTTGCTTCCTCCTGTCCCTCTTTGTCTTACTTCTTACTTTTCTTACGGTGATCTGTCACTGTTCTGCAAGCTGTGTTTGTGGCAGGCTCGCACCGTTACGTAGACACGTCCATTAAGGAATAAACGATAACAGTTTGGTTTTCTGTGGGTGGAGCGAACGTAACTGGAAGACCGGTATGAAGTTGAAAACTGCGAAAATCCGGATATGGCCGTGCATCTACAGAGTCCTTTTTAAATGAACCCGCGTACTTATATTGCTAAAAAGGAAGTGAAGTTGCAAACCACATTCTAGATAAGCTCCAGCAAGTGCACAATGGAAAAAGAGCGTTTCAGTGTCTACTTCAATTGTTTTCCACTTTACAGAGAGTTTTGTAGTATGAATTAACAAACGAAAAGCAGACAGTAGGAAACAGCATATATAGGCTAAATTTGAAAAGTGCAGTTAAATATATACCGAAAGAACTGTTTGCTTCATGAGTGAATATGGAAAAAATGTAAGACCAGTCTTTGCAACATCATTAGCCTAGAAGGACAGGATCTAATCATGAGTGTTGAGAAAAAAGTAAACTGAAACAAGCAAAGCTGGTGATGTAATTACCCAGAAAAATAAATACTCTAGTTTCAGTAGCATGTGTGCCTGAAACTAACTAATGAGCAAATGTAGTGTCTGTTTCTGGAACAAAGATTGAATCTGTGTGGAAAAAGAAGTTCAGTTAAAAAATAATTTCATCTAGCCTTGCAAAACATTGCTGACTTTGTTTGTATTGTTGCTGGAATGTGTTGTACTCTTTGATGTAACCACACAAGAGTGGAAGTGTGCTGTTGCCGCGACAAAGGCAAAGTTTGGTCACAAATGATATGAGCGGCAGGCAGGAAGTTGTCTTCATACCCGAATAGGTTACTGCAAAGGCACTTTTTTTATTTAGAGGATAATAAGTCACTGAACTACTTTGCAAATTAGTACTGTAATGCTGAATTTGAACTTAACTTTCATGATTCCACATTTCCAAAATTCACTCAGTATGTTTTGAGAAAATGTCTGTGAACCTAGTGAGTTTTGGAAATTGAAAGAATGCTCTTCACTGGCTTACGTGAGGATTATGGGTTTTGGTTCTCAAAACTGTAACATAGGAGGAAGTCTGACTTTAGGCTATTAGTGGTCTCATCTCAAAAACTGAGTAAGTTTTGGAAATTAGCTCTTCAATTTGCATTAAACGCTCTGAACCAGAGGCAGGAAAAAAATGAATGCAGATAACTCAGTTAATTTTTCTCTTCTAAAGTCAAATGGCCCCTGCTTGGCTGGTACTGGCTCTGCACCATCACTGCTCTGTTTCGCATTGTTGGCAGAGGTGAAGATCAAACACCCCACTTCTAAAATGTGGTCTTCTGTCATTCTTTGGGCACCACACCTTTCCCCGCCACCTTTGAGGTGGTCCGGCCCTGCTTTGCTTTTGTCCAGTCAGAGGTGGAGTCACAGTGAGTTAAGGCCCCCTCCTAGGCCTCATAATACTCATGTCAAGGCTCATAATACTGGACTCCAAGTTCAAAACATTTATAAAAATGTCAGAAGATGGCTGCTGAGAAGAGCTCTGCATGTTGCATAGGGTGAGGTGTACAGTACAGTGTTTTTAACTACCAAAGCCAGATTGGTGACTCCTTGGTGACTTCTTATCTCTTCTTCCTACATCTTCTGGAATGTCAATGGCTCTGCTTAGGTTTCTGTCATTATTATCATCGGCTCTTCTGTTTTCTGCCATGAAATCGTATTTTTAAGATCCTGCCCTGCCACTGACCCCTTTATACTGGATAAACTTCAGCGAGCCCAGAGGGGATGAACTTTGAATTGGGGCGCTGCTTTGCTCTGTTGCTCGCTTTAATGTTGTGCTGTGGTTTTGTTTATGCAGATTTTCTAAGCATTCCAGAAGCCCCGACCTACCCACCGTAACATAATTCCAGCCATTAATGGAGAGACGCAATTTGTTGTGGTCCTGGGCCTGGGACTCTTCTCTCTTCTCTGGTGGATCTCTAGGGTGTGGGTGGAACCACAGCAAAGGCCTCATTATCGCCAAGCCTTTTCCGTATGTGAAACGAGATAAACTGGACATTAGAAACAAACACACATTTGGCATTCAAAAATCATGCTCCTTAGTCCTTCTGAGTAACATTTCCTCAGCGTTCACAGAGGGAAAAAAGTTTGTGTATTCTAAAGGAGATCCGTACACTTATCTACCCATCTTCCATAACGGCTTTTCGCAAGAAAGAAATATAAATATGTGCGCCAGAATGGAATGAAGGATACAGGCCATTATTACACTAATGATAGGGGGTTTTGTAGCCTGATATTCAATGGTCGTTTTTCGGCTCAGCATTTGTAATCAAAGATCATGCAGCAAAAATTTGCCGAAAGTATTGTTGCTTAGTGTTTTTTGTTTTATATTGCATTTTGCATTGTAGACCCTCAAATTGATTGGACTCTTCAGTGACTGTTCTCAATGTCTGCCACTTGGGGGTGCTAAAGACAGAAGAAGGTTAAATAGCCTTGCCTCGTACCCTCAATGATATTTTATTTTGTTAATAGGATGAAATTATTTTAGAAATAATTTTATATTTTATGAACACGCGCATAGTCTTGTTTGTATTCATTATTATTGTGCTGAGCTCGTTCACTTGTAAGAAATAGTGACTTTCCTCAAATTAATTCATTTATGATGGTTAGTTATGGAGGCATGTCAAATTCTTCTCACTTGTTAGTTACATATACTTCTTAAGACATGCTTATTAATGCATGAAATATATTTTAAGATGTTCCCACATTTTGCATGGTGTTGCAAAGTATGACACACCGCGTCTCTACAAGTGATCACAGTAACATTTTCGTGTATATATCAGACAGCTAGTTGTTAAGTGTAGTTCACTTTGAAATGTGAGAATGTGATGACCCTCCCTTGTACCGATTTCAAACAAAATCTTGTTTCTAACGTGGTTAGGCTGGGTTGCTGCTGTTAGGAGGTAGCTGTAATTAATTCATTTACAGACACAAAATGATGTATTGAGGGAGAATTTAACAGCATTTACTCCTGCTAAACGCTGCATGTCTGCTGAGGGTCAGTCTCAGTGGGACATTCCAGGGGCGCTGATACCAAAATCTGAGGCGTTTTTTGTTGGCATACGGGGATTCTCACTGTAACACAATCTCACTTATTGAGCAGTAAATGCAAACAGATAATCCTGCACTCCGGGGAGAAAAAGTGCATGTGTGCACATTTGCATTAGGGGCTGCGTGGAAAGAATGCATCCAGGACAGCACCGTGTTCATGTATTTTTCATTCATGTTTCGCCCTCTTTTCTGTTCTATTCTATTCTATTCTATTCTATTCTATTATATTCACATGTGTCTGGGGGAGACAGAGAAAGAGAGAGAGAGGGAAAGAGAGAGAGAAAGAGCAGGACAGCAGATACAGAAAAACACGAAAAATGAATGCGGGTGAGAGGGCTTTCGTATGGTTTCCATCATTCAAATCATTGATATTAAAAGAGAATGGATAGAGAGAATGAAAAAAGAATGAGGAAGAGAATGATGGAGAGGAAAGAACAGAGCACATATAATTTAATCAGAGAGGTGGACAAAAAGACCGCAGCAGATTGGTACTGGGGGCGGGGCTTGATTGGGGGGGGGGGAATGCTTGAAGGGGGGGTTTACTCCGAGATGCAACGTGATTCCAGGAGTGTGCTCCCCATCTCGCCTCTCTTACTCATTTGCTCTCCCCCCATTGCCGTGGCAACAGGACTGAGACTCGGCGAGCCCGAGGCGGCCTTGGGATCCAGCCTCCCCGAGACGGAGTGACGCTTGCCAGGGAAAACTGAAGGAGCGGGCGAAGCTCCCCGTACTGCTGGCCGAGGGCAGGAGCGAGAGGTGCCGGAGGGGTGCGTGCCGGGCCGGGGGGGGCACGGTCCTAACCTGACCGTGCGTCAGGAGGGAAGGCTGACTCCGGCGCAGCTCACAGGGCTGGCTGCCCGCTCGGCACTGCTCTCTGTGATGTGAATACTAATGATGCTGCAGGAATCTCCTCTGCTGCCGCCGCTCCCGCTCGCTCCTCCGTGTGCAGAGGTAAGCAGGCACCATGTCCATTTGTTTGGGGGGGCATCTGGGGAGGTCAGGGGGATGCACCTGGAACCCCCCGCCTCTCATCCTCTGATAGCAGTCCGGTCCAGCGATGCTCTAGTCTATCGTCTGCGCAGCTCCGTCTGGTCGTCTGCGCGCAGTCTGCTCCTGCTGCCGCGTGCGTACCCGCAGATGGTTCCGCAGCTAACTCAGGTCGCACGCTTAAATCTCACCTGCCGCACACAGACGATGCAGCGCAAAAAACAGAGGCAGGCCTCCGGGGAGCAGCGTTTACGCAGCTCCTGGCCTGCCCTCTCCCGTCCTCGACCGCGTACAGGAGCTCGCCGTGCCGATGTTCATTCAGCTTTTCATAATACTAATCCAAGTGCGGTTGCATGAGAGAGAGACCCTTTTGCTCTAGACACCCGCAACTAATGGTTTTTATTCAGTCGACTGCACCAGAGAGTGCAGAACCATCTAGAAATGTAACAGTCCATTGTGGATGAATTTATTTATTTTTTATTAGTCCATTATCCTTTTCTATAAAGGTATACTTTACATTTCAAGGTTTGCCATGTGACATTTACTTCATTATATGCTATTCGGCTCAAATTTAATTTTCTTTATTTGTTTGCAGTGTAATATTGCTCTATGGTATCAGACTCCACAGCTGGGAACAGCTACACGCTGACTGTATACTACTGAGCTTGTCCTCTATATAAACATATATATTTGTGCATGTATTATATCGGTATGTGCTGTGTATACTTAAAGCGTTTGAAGTAACCATATAATGTTAAAGAAGACAAATTTTTCCAAAGGAAAATAAACAGACTAATGGTTTAGCAAATGATAGATCAGATAGTGATTGATGAATTTAATTATTCATTTTGATTATACAATAAAAACTGAGACTGGCGGGAAACAGATTAATGAGCAAATGTTTTATTCATTGCACGGATGCCTTGTGGAAAAGTTTAACATTTTTGTCAGTGCATAAGGCATAAGATATGTATGTGGCAGTTTGCAGTGACAGATTTTTTTATTGCTTATAAAACTGTTTAATTACTCCTGTTATTGCTACAGCTGGGATTAGGACAG
Organism: Mormyrus lacerda; assembly: GCA_015163995.2. Lineage (NCBI taxonomy): Eukaryota > Metazoa > Chordata > Actinopteri > Osteoglossiformes > Mormyridae > Mormyrus > Mormyrus lacerda. Next base: position 25,155,276 of record JAABNX020000008.1, on the reverse strand, counting down.
GGCATGTTCAGGAAATGCGCTTCCTTTAGAGAATTTGCTTTCATGGCAGCAAAACAACAAATTGGTAAACAGCGACAAAATAAGCATAGTACCTTGCATGAAATAGATCCCACTGTAGATTCACACACAAGTTCATACAACAAGCCCAATCTCTTCAAACAAGTATTTGGAAAAACATGCAGATTTACTGAACTGGAGAGAGGAAGGAAGGGTAACCATTTAAGGTACACTCGAGACACCGAGTATTAAATGGTAGGATTTCAGAAACACCACAAATCCTTTCACTAAACCTTACAGTGATGTAAAGTTTAGTGGCTCAGGCTAAATTTTAACATGTGTCGTGCTGAGATCTACAGTGAAAGGCAGAATTTCTGTGTGTGGTTGTGGGATAAAAAGGTAGGAAGATAATCTGGGAATGATGTTGCTGAAATGAAGTCATTTAATGATTTTGGGGGCACAGGTGGGTATCTGAGCACCGCCGTAGCCAGTGCTGCTGTGTGGTTTTGTATTTCACACAGTGGCCCAGCACTACCTGCACTGTGCTCCGCCTGCAGTGTCGCCAAGCCGACAGCAACAATCGCTTCCTCATTGCAGGCGGGGAATAGTGAGGCTCCATCACCATCACACGTGCAGGATGATCCCATTTGGTGCTGTGAGAGTTCGCAATTAGGGTGCAAGTTTTGAGAAAATTGGTACCATGCATATCAGTCTTCAGTAATGAATTATTATGATTCTCCCATTAAATTAACATATTTTGATTTATTTTTACATTTTATAAAGGCAAAGAATTCCTAGCTCTTCCCAGTATAATGCAACACTTGGTGTTTTTGTTCCATGTTTGGCATTTACATTAATCCAGGTCAAAACTTCACCAAAACCTGCTGAGCAAGGAGAATTCACCAGCTTGTCAAGGCTTTTGGCTTTAGGGTTTATGTTTGGCTGAACCTCGTAAAACCCTAAGCCCCTCCCAGAGGAAATGTAATTGTTGTAACTGTTGTAATTTGGTGGCATGATGCTGAGGTGAGAGAACCTGGTTTTCAGCCTTCAGAATGCCTTGGAGAGCATCTGGGTGAGCTTGCAGGGAGACTGTGCTACCCTGAGGCATAATCGCCTACTCTCCCTTCATACTGTTACCCTGGGAGATTCTGGGCAGCAATGAGCAGCAGAACCACTACTTGGTAGCAGAAAGCTCTGCTTCGCTGGTCCTCAAACAGCAGGACTGACATGTACAACCAGACATTCCAGACTGGAAGCACAATGCATATATATACATTGTACTACCAGATACTAACTAAGTGTAGTCAACTGGGATAATACAGGGTGAATTAATACCTAGATACTGGCAAAAGATTATGGTGTCTGATTTACTAAATTGCTGAAATAGTGACCAAAAATGTTGGGCTGTTCCATGTTCTGTTGTTGCATAAACACAGTGTATTGCGTTACATTATTGACTGCACTGTCAAGTTTATTGGGAGAATCCCTGCAAAAACCATGTAATTATGCATTCACAGAGCTAAATAAAAGATGTATCAGGCTGAGCGTGCAGTGAAACGGCGCCGCTGTCACCATCAAAGCGCGCTGGAACAATCTGGCTCTCTAAGTAAACGCCAATCAATCCCTGATTCTCAAGAATTATACACCCTTCCCATGTTTGATAAAACTTTGCATAGCCCAAATCCTTTAAATGACTGTCAGTGTAAGGAATGAATAAATATTTTATGGAAAACAGGGAAAATGACCCAACTGAAGGTGCACTCTCTAGATCAGCTGATAATATATATTTTGTCATAATATAACCCACTGGCATCTAGGCTATGTAGTCGAGCGGCTTCACGGCCTTGTCGCTATGGTTTCCAACTGGCAGTACCAAAGATACCTTTTCATTCTACCTTTGCTGTGGAGAGCAGCTCACACTGATGTAAAACAGCACGCTGGTCTATATGTCTACATTAGTGGCTGAGTGTGCTTGTTTCCATGGTTACTGAAACGCCAGCTTCGCTCACGTCATAGATTCAGAACATCTCCACAGTCACCGGTCCCCCTCTCCTATTGTTGGCCAGTAATCTGTCCTCCATTCAAAATGCTCATGGAGCTGCAGCCTCATTCACGTCATGCTTTTGTCTGCTTCAATTTATAATTAGGGCTTTTTTGTTTTGTTTTTTTTTGCAGTGTTGAGATAAGGGTGCTTACCTACACATTTCTCATCTTTTGTGCTTGGTACGTTGGAAAGGACAGATTGAGAATGATGATTTAGGCTTAAAATCATTCTCTGGTGTCACGTATCAAATGCGCTTCTGCAGAAAAGAGGCAGTTGCTTCAGAGCTTTGGGAGTCTTGCAAGACTATGCTGGATTAATTCATTCTTGGGAGACCAGTTTAACTTTGAAGCAGGTATTTTTGTTTCTGTATTTTTTGTCTTCGTATTTTGGAAATAAAAGGAGGCTAATGTGTGTGTGTGTGTGTTAGTTTGTGTGTGTTATTCCTCTCTCATCTCCTGCCCTCTCTGCCCAGGTCTGGTTAGTGGCAGAGCACACTGGGGGTCCACCGACTGGAGTGTCTTTGCCTGGTTTCATCATGTAATCCACTGCTTGTCGTCATAGAGCTTCTAAAAGGTAGGTGTAAGGGAGGAAAGTGCTGCCAAAGGTGAAATGTTTCAGGATTACAGTGGGATTAAAGCAATGGCGGGTGGAGGGATGTGCAACGGCTGCTGGAGGGATGTGTAACGGCTGCTGGAGGGATGTGTTACGGCTGCTGGAGGGATGTGTAATGGCTGCTCCAAAGTCAGTGCCGGCCCATTATTACCGTTCTTTCATGGGTTTCCCTCAGGTACCCCACAGAAATTAAGATTAACTACATTTATGTCTTTGAACAATGCTTGTGTGTGTGTGTTTGGGTGTGTGTGTGTGTGTGTGTGTGTGTGTCCATTGGGCCAACTGGCATCTTTTTCAGGGTTTACAGTGTCTCACACCATCCTGGGATGGGCTCCAGACTGGCTGTGACCCTGTATTGGATGGATTTAGAAGTTGTTAAAGAGGAACTGGAAATTTTTCAAAACTTAATTATTGGCTTTCCAAGAAACGGTGTCTATTGAAATTTCATACTAAATCAGCAGTTTGAATAGTTAAATGAGCCCAGTGTATCTGACATCTGCAAATGACAAAAAATAAGACAAAATGCAAAAAGCAATGGTGAAGAATGCAACAAAATGAAACAGTGTAGTGTCATTTGTAATTTATTAAAAGCAAAATAGAGTAAAATAAACAGAATACAGTTCACCTAGGAAAAGATGTTAACTTACTCTCATGAGTAGCTAAATAGAACCTGTACATTTGTTAGATGTTACATTATAGAAGTCAATTATTTAAAAAATCATTTTACTTTAATCATTATGTTTCCATGAGCCTAGGACTGAAGTACAGTACCAGTCAGGGTCAGCTCCTGTTTGTCCAAGTCTTCAGTGTGTTTTTCCTTGTTCCCTAGGCGGCCACATGGATCTTTTGTGTTTTCAAATCCTGCCTCCTCTGTTTTTGTATTTTGTTCCCTAGTGTTGCATTGTTTTCATCATGATTTTGTGGTTTGTTTTCTGTTTTGGTTTCTTGCTTTGTGCCTTGGTTGTGTTTTACCCGTCTTTCTTATTTCCCCGTGTTTGATCCCGTTTTCCTTCTTTGTCAGTTCTTAGTATCCCTGTTTAGTTTCTGAGTTCCTTGAGTTAATTATTAGTTCCGTCTGTTGCCTGTTGTCTTGTGCCAATCCTTGTGTGTTCTATCCTGATTGCTTGTTGTCCTGCACCCTTGCCGCTTGGTTAATTGTTTTCACCTGTCCTGTATTATCCTTGTTAACCTTTTGTATTTAAGTTCCTGATCCTGTTCTGCTCCTCCTGGGGCTATTTTCTGTAGGTTGCTTAAATCATCTAAGATCAGATGCTTCATCTTGGATGAGTTAATGCCAGTGAAATTAATCCAGGATAAGTCGGTTTTTCAAATGCAGCTGTGTAAATTAGTCTAGCTGTATCCATTCATCGGAGATGATTGTACCTGCCCCCGCTGCTTGAAGAGCCCATATATATATCGAGTCTAGAAAACCTGATCGGCAAGTCTTTCATTGGCTTCCACAAAATGTCAAAAAATAGGGTGGAGTTTTTCACGCAATCCGAGCAGGATCTTTTATTAGAAGGGTATGATGAATTCAAAGTTCTAACATATACTAAAGAGAATGCATCAAAAGCAGCCCAAACCAGAAAAGACAAATTTATATGTTTAAGTAGTTTTTAGTTATTGTATTTATCACTTGAATGTAGAATTACATTTGCAGTGTTTTATTATTCTATTGTCATAATTACAGATCAAATACAAGCACAATTATGCAGGACATGGGAACAATTAAGTTAAAGTGAAGTACAAAAACAGACTTCAAACTGGTAAATTCCAGATAACCGGAAAGCTAAAATGCTGCCACACCGCCGATTTAAGATCGGGCGGTGTGTCCATCCATCCATTTTCTGAAACCGCTTAATCCCAACTGGGGTCACGGGGACCGGACCCTATCCCAGAAACAATGGGTGCAGACAGAAACCAACCCCAGACAGTTGGCAACACACCACAGGGCGCACACAACTACAGGGCTAATTTAGACTCCCCAATCAACCTATCCTGCATGCTCTTGGGAAGAAGTCAGAGCCCCCAATGAAAACCCAGGGGGACACGGGTAGAGCATGCAAACTCCACACAGAAAGGACCCAGGGCCGAACCCAGAATCTTCTTGCTGTGAGGCAGCAGCACACGCAACTGTGCATCCTTAACTTCAAATTGGCTCGCCATTCAGTCAAAACCAAAAACTGATGTACGACGTCGACGTGAACACGCAGTGACATCTGACGTCGAACTGACCTCGTGAAATCAAATGTAATACTACACCAGTTTTCTGTTAAAGTACTGTGAAATACTCCTAAAGCAGCTATTTTTCCACATCAGCCGGTTTAAATTGTCATACCTTTACATTCATTTTTTAACTGATTTGTGATTCATCATTGCATGTCTTTTGTGTGTGTGTGTATATATATGTATGAATATGTGTATATTTGTATATGTGCATTTATACAGTGGTACCTCAGAACTCGAACTTAATCTGTTCAGAATTCGAGTTCGAATCCTAAAAAGTTCGAGTTCTGATCGAATTTTCACCATAAGAAATAATTGAAAACCAATCCGATCGTCAGCTCCTTCCGTGTGATACACCCCCTAGTTAACCTCGCATTGGAACCCCGTGTCATCATCTGTTTCTGCTTGTTGTCATTAGTCCTCTGTATTTAGTCCGCATTTCAGGTTGTTTCCCCAGTCTGGTCATTGTATTGTCCATCTGCATTTTGCCTGCTTTACCTGTAATTATTCCCCAATACCCCAACATCTGCACCTTTGTTTCCGTTCTGTCCCCGCTCAGCACGACAATATTATTATTATTATTATTATTAAATGTATTAATGGTTTATTATTCATGATCTTTATTTTAAAATGTATTTTATTATATAATTACTGTTACTGTCTATCATTGTCTAAATGTATTTTACGGTCTAAATATATGCATTCGGCTAGTGTAAACATGCACCATACTATCACAGCGAAAGCAAGGCTGAGACTGAAGCGTTACCCTTTGTTTCCGCCGAGAGACGTGCCACGTGACTCATTTCCCCGCGCGTACAATTTATCTTAGGTCGGCGTTCACGGTTCAACTTCTGAGATTCAGTTCGAGTTCTAGGTAATATTTTTCAAACTTATTGGTTCGACTTTTAAGAAATTCAAGTGCTAATGAGTTTGAGTACTGAGGTACCAGTATGTTTGTTAATTTTATATATATGAAATGTAGGAAATCATTAATATTTATAAAATGTTGCTTTTGAAGCTAATAAAAAGGCAGACTAAACCTTTAGAAATTCTGGGCAATGAGAATATTAGTGTGATTTTTAAATTCTTTATAGAACTGTAATGTTATTACTGTATTGCAATTTGAAATTCCCTTTTTATTTGTGCACCAATTGCAATTGGTCGCTCATCCATGAATGGCGAGGCCATCATGATCGACTGAACGGATTTCCATGCATGAACACCGATTAAGTGTGTTAGCTAATCCTTGTTTATGTAGAACAACCCTGCTCCGAGCAGGTTTGAGGATTTGGATGTGCTGCTATGACAACACATCCAGCAAGATTTTGGAAAACCGACAGATCCAGGATCATGCCAAATCGTCAACAATTACATCCAACTAAACGAGTAATCCCCGTATGAAAAACACCTCCTGGAGTCAT
>JAABNX020000008.1:25101185-25137090 GCA_015163995.2 Mormyrus lacerda | reverse complement strand
CCGGCCTGCTACGCCTGGTTTGGTAACCCCCCCCCCCCCCCCCCGAACTGACAGGCCTAAATGGACATGTGAAGTAATTCTCCTCATGCTATCTGTCTGGCCAATTCCTGAAATTAGCTTTTCTCTCCTCCAGAGGTGGCATGATCCAGACTTGCGAGCAGTACCAGTTTGTGCACCATGTCCTTAGTCTCTATGAAAAGCAGCTATCGTGTCCTGTGGAGGAATAGTGAATGTATTCCCACCATCCAGAACAAACCTCCATAAAAAACAGCAGCTAACCTGCTAGCACAACAACTCATCTTACAGCGACTTCAGATTTCACTACATTTCAACAACCCCAAGAGGCCTTCAGAGACCATTGGCACAGGTCTGAGGAAAGAACAGATCTCAAACTGCTCTGCTGCCCACAGTGTTCTCAGAAATGCTAAAGAATCTCTTTTCTGTACACAATCACCACTGTGGAGTCTTCTGGGGTTCCTTGGTTTAAGATGTCTTTGTTCAAGCACAACACTGCAAGATACTTCCAGCCTGGAGTAGTAACGAGTTTCAGAATGGGCTTGTAACTGTCAATACTGCATTGAAATTTCAACTAGTATTTTTTTTTAACCATGTTCTTATAAAGCAGATTGGTGAGATGTTTTTTCTTACAAAGCTTCTATTCCACCATATAAATTATACCTGATCTGGGAGTGATATCAAAAATGACAATATTTGCCTTGACCTAATTCTGTAGACGTTGGTACAAGAGTAGATCGTCAAGAGTCATCAGGGTGAAGAATACAGGTTGTCTGTAGTCATGTCAAGGCAAAACAGCAGAGCCAACAACAGCTTGTGCGAAACAAAGTATTTCGTTCGTTAAAGCATTTCTTTAACTGCATGATGAACCCTATGGAATACATCTAAGTGTGAGTGGATGTATGTTTGTGTGTGTTTACCTGTGAATTTCTGGGTTAACTGCCGAGGTCTTTCAGCTTCCTTTGTGCAGCACAAGTAAAGGAGGAGCATGGCCTATGAGGGACTCCTGTTACTGGGAGCCCAAAGCCCAGGGACCCAACCTGCCAGCCTGGGCTTTAAGGACCAGCTGAGTTCTTGAATGCCCCCTTCTCCCATTGAATGTATCCTGCATTTCGTAGCTAGGGCTCCCATTTCACCAGCTGTTGATGGTGACCTATGACTGGACAGCTTAAAATGTATGAAGTGATAGTGGGCTGGTTAATTCAGCACATCTCTTTTACACAATGGCCTTATTCTACGTCCGTCTGATTTGCTCTGTTCTACTGGAGATGTACAAAGTTTCGTCACTGTCAATTTTAGCATCCTTCTCGCAGGAGAAGGTGCCGACTCAGTCCCAGCACTGCCCTGGCCTGCTTGACATGGCAGGGAGAGGCTCTCCCATTGTGTGTCAATTGCAAGCTCTGGGATGAAACTGTGTTTATTGGCCAGTCACTCATGTGACTCCACATTGTATTCCATAGAAAATACAAGGCAGCTCAACTGGTGTGGACGTGTCAAGGTTTGCATTGCTTATTCACAACATCCCAATCAAGTTTGACAGCAGTAAATAAATTGTGTGTGTATCGTACTGTATGTATGAATGTATGTATATTGTTTTGTGGATGTTCCACTGGACTCTTGAATACCCAAGATGCTGCATTTTAAGTTTTCTAAGTGATGAAAATGCCGGTATACTGTATATCTAGCTACTGTTAACCATGTATATATGACTCGTCCACTCTTTGATAGTCATACATGTCAACAAGTGACATATTTGGTAGGAAAATCATGCTGCGCGTCCAGCTTTCCTTTGTCTAAAGAGGCTAATTTGCATCCGTCTATCAATCCATTTACTTTCCTGTAGGACATGTATTATACAGCAAAAGAAAAAAAAAATGTTGTAGGTACATGCTCAAGCAGGCGGTTACAATTTCTTGTGCTCATAATTATTAATCAGAAGTAAACAGTGACATTTGTACTTTTGTTTGTACAGTTGCTTCCTCATAAACATCTTGTGCTTTGTGTTGCTGCTATGCATACACACATTCTTTATTGACCATTTTCATAAATACAGATTACTACCTGATTATAGCAAATTTCCATTTGGAGTCAAAGACGTGCATAATAATAATAATAATAATAATAATAATAATAATAATAATAATAATAATAATAATAATAATAATAATACATCTCTGTACATTATTTATAATATGGGATAGTAATAACATTTCATTTCATCTCAGCCACCAAGATTACACTGTAGACAGGGATTTGCATATAATGAATAAACCTTTTAATGTGTATCATAAGGAGTTAAGAAAGCCTCATTACTGCTTTGTGAAAATCGCAAAAAAAAAAGAATAAATAGATTAAGAGTGTGCCATAAGACATGAATGACCATTGCTGTGAGATAAATTATTTGTCCCATAGTTTTGTAAAAGCAAGAGAGTACGCTAATGTTACAGTCCAGGTCCAATGTCCCGTGTGAGTGAAAATGTTAAAGGAATTTCAAGTCTACATAGTGCATGAGAAGATGATGTCTATAAAAATATGAAGAAAGAGTCACAGATAGCTAATAGGAAGCATGGCCTTGCTGGTCGTTGACGAACGGAACGTGTGCCATTAGCAGAACCGAGGAAGCAGAGTCAGAAGCTCTCCGCTGCCTGCAGATGGTCTGATCAGGATGAGTCACGCTCGCAATGGAAATGGTCACTCCTCACCCCCCCATGCCGATGTCCAGCCCTCCAGCCCAGCCTGCTGCGTCGATCTCATCAGTGCCCCCACTCCCTGCTAGGAGCCTCCATCTGTGCTGCCCATCTGCGCTGACTGTGGGGGCTTTGCCCTGCCCACAGCCTCCTCATTCTCCCTCCTCCGTCAACCACACAGCCCCTTTCCTCCGGCGCCTCCATCTTCTATTTCTCACTGCTGAAATGCATTCTGTTCTATCTGCTGTTTATCCAGCACACAAACCAGGCAGTCGGATTGATTCACCAATGGAAATATGAGACTTCTGTGAAGTTTCATCTGCACTTTCACAACGTTACCTGCTCATGTTAAGCCAGTAAAGATCTTAAGATCTTGGCAAAATCCTGTAAAAACCCAAAAGTTTATAGTTTTTAGTATTAATATCTGGTCAGTGCTGTAATATTTGCACAATTAGTTCCTCATAAAAGGGTTGTCAATAGTACAGCTGTAATAACATAGTTATGTCATTGATAATGAGTTACCTACTCCAGAAGTTTTGTATAACAGCAGTGAAAAAAGAAGCACCACCATTTTGAAGTTTTAGTACTGAAAAAGTTTCAAAATTAATAGTAGTTTTTTTCAGTGAAAATGTCTACCTTGTCCAGCTAAACAACAATGTTATCTATTTTAATCATTGCGCTAAGATGAGATCACCTTCAGAAAGCATGTCTTAGTGACATTCTGAATAAGCAAATAGTTGGCTGTTATGGACCTTCAGAAACAAACTCATGCTGCATTTCTTCTTATCCGTATCATATTTTTATGGCGAAAGGGCACATTACTCTTTGAAACACTCTAACTTTAGACTTTGTGATTTTGAATGATGGATGTAGGATAGTAACAGTGGTATATTTAAAGTCTATACATGTATGACCTCACGGCAGCATGGACCTCTGGCAGGTGTTAACAGCTATCCCAACCAAACTGCCCTTCCATTTGTTACACAGTCCCAAAATTAATTGTATTGATTTTAAGGACTTTTAGGGACTTGCATGCACAAAAAGAAACAATAATTAATAAACTGATCATCCTGCCTTTTTCAAGCCTGTACCATGCTTTGTCATTCAAGTGTATTTTGAAAAATGTGGTAATACTGTACTTCTAGAAGCAAAAGATGTCTGGGTGATTGCTGATATCATTACGGTGAGACACTGCGGGGACACAGCCTGGGCTGTTTGGCTCTTTCATGGCTTGTCAAATATCACTGTTGGTTATGTCTGTAAAACACTCCCAACCACAATATGCTTGAATTGTATGCTTGTATATTTAACTTCTTGCTAAGATAACTTGTCATTTATTTCTTGGCTGTTTTGCATCTTTCATATATGTGTTGTCCATTTCTCATTCCTATCCTTAAAAAAATCACCATGGAAACATGTAGAATGGCAAAGATTACCTGAGACTAAAGATATATATGCTTTTTTTTTAAAATTAAAAATTCTCATTTTTTACAATTACGACAAAATCAAAAATAGTGCACTTGTTTTCAAATATTTGACTTTTAGTTACATCCATCCATCCATCCATCTTCAAGTTTGGGTCACCAGGAGCCTGTCCAGGCAGCAGAGGGGACCAGGCAGGAGATGCCCACAGGTCACATACACACACTACCCACAGGCACTTGAGAGACCCCCATTAACCTAAATGCCTATCCCTGGACTGCGGGAAGAAACCAGTGGAAGCTTGAACAGGGGGAACATGCAAACTCTCCCCATAAAAAGCCATAGTCCAAACCCCCAGCTCTGGAGGGGTCAGACAATAGCAGCACCCACTGGGTCCCCATTACAACAAGCTTCTATTATTTAAAATTAGATACATCTTGCTTAAGTCATAAAACATTTAGTTGTGTTCCAGAATAAGTATGCACCTAACATCACATCTGAATTATAGAGAAAGTCCTCTTTTTTTTTTTTTTTTTTTACATTGTTTTAATTTTAAGGACTGAAAATGAACCACAGAAAATGGCCCAATTGCTTAGAAACAGTTAAGAAAATCACAAGTAATTACTAATTTTCATATCCAGAAGCAGCTATACAAAGTATACAGGCATGTATTGTATGTTCTCTAATTTATTTTGTAGATTTAAATAAATGTGCTGAGACAGTTTGCATCATACAATACATGGATTAAGGCTTGTTGATACTGTCAAAAAAGGATAATGAGATTAGCAATTATATTGTTGACAATGAAAGAGTTCTGTTCTATGGTTTTATGGCAAGTCCTAACTACAGTGGCAGTTTTTATTTTCTTTTAGAAATATATATTCATCATAATAAAAGCAGACTTAAATAAATGTACTTGTGTGCTTGTTACTTGTTCTTGTGACATTTGCGTAGTAATCAACTATGAAATGCTGACACCAGGTACAGCAGTTAGAATCCATCCATTTGCTTTGAATATGTTTAAAGCAGAACACCACATTTCTAAATGTTCATGAGCCAAGCTAATATCTGCAAATTAAAATGTAAACCTCTTTCAAAACAGCTCATCTGAAAAAGACTTCCTGGCCTGCTTTTTAAGTAAACAAGTGACTTTTAGATATGAACATGAACATGCAAAGTTATGGACAGTGAATAAAAGCATCAGCAACTGATGTCAAGGTTCTGTGAGCCAAATATATATTTTATGTTAAACGTTTGAAAACAATTCACACATATGTCACATTTGTTAAATATACATAGACATACATCTGAGAAATGCTTATTAAACTAAATAGAAATTTTATTATGATCCAGGATGTGTACATAAATCAGGTCAAGATAATCTTACACCGGTGTACCTATAATGCTCTCCATAGCGGGTTTATGCGTTTATACATGTTGCATATTTAAATTAACAGCGCCCTCATCAGGACTGCATTTCCTTACCACTGGTTTCAGTTGCCATTCTAAGTCGCCATCTAGTGTTCACTAGATGACTGAACAACCAGCAAATTTTATATTTAAAAACCAGAAATATTCTGTAGTGTTAAAAATATTTTATATATTGCAGAAGTAAACATGTTTTTATTGCAAATAAACATAAATTACTGGCCTTTCATTATATTTTTATAATTAAATATGTTCTTTAGGTCATATATAATGATAAATCTTTGCTTTATAACCAATTCAGTTAATTCCATTGTAAAAGTTTTGAGGAAAGTATTTCATGACATAATACTACAACAAAAAATATTAACATACATACAATTTCTTCTTTTCTACTGTGTTTCTCAGAAAAGCACACAGTATACACTGCTCTAACAAGACAAAACAGAGGAAAAACATTGAAATTACCAAAAAAGGCTTCAAAGTTTTTACTATCTAACCATATGTACAGTAGATAGATAAATGACAGTGGTTTGTTCAAAACCAGGTAAAGTAAGATATTTTGTCACAACATTTAACAGAACACATGAAACTCAATTTTGGTCATAACTCAGTTTTATTAAAATATATAGCTGCAGTGTTTTGTCTTTGTATGGTAGTATATGGTGGTATACATGCACACTTGGAATTTTTCTCATAGTTTACAGTATATTACTTCTTATTAATCTTATATGATACTGAGAAAAGATGATAATTGTCAATTACTGTGATTAAGTAAGTATAATTACACAATTCCCCAGCAGGTGGAAACATTTACATTAATTTATCAGATGTTTTATCCAAAGCGACACTATTTTTTATTTTATTTTTTTTTGTGAGAATGGAGGGTCAGACTTTTCCTTGTGCAACTGTGGGTTAAGGCCCCTGCTCTACTGACGCTAGGATTTGAGCCAATGACCTTCTGACCACAGGAACAGCTCCCTAACCTGGTGATCACACTATCTCTAAATCGATAGAAATTTAAAATTTAAGATCATTGATAGATTTCAAGTATATAAATATATATATATATGTCATCTGTGGCACCACAAAGGGCGAGAGCACTTCTAGGGGACAAATAAACAAAGTTTAACTTGTGCACAGAAGTGAAATTGGCGGCCTATGTAAAAACCAGCTGGTGCCCTGCGCCACCCATGCTGACCGTAGGACTGACTGGTCTGGGTGTTAGACATAAATTTTGTAGGGCATTTTGAAGTGCTTTAGAACAGCGCTGACTTGCCATACTGCTGATAGGGCCGCAGACTGCATAGTGATCAAAAACTTGTATTGCAAACAAAATCTGAATATCTCGACTGTAAAAACAAACACACTAGTTAAAAATAGAAAAATAATACTGTTTAGGTTGCATTTAAGTTACTACTTGCTAATGATATAAGAATTAGTTTTGGTTTTTGATAAAAAATAAATCAAATTGGTCAGAAGCAGTCATTGTCAAACTGGGCCAAACTAATGAAGGAGTTACAAGAAACTCCAACTAGTTCTTAGTAAACCCATAGTAAACTACATCTCTGGAATCTCAACGTTATCAGACACTAGCAATACTCGGTCTGTGAGCAGGTTACAGTATACTCATTTTGGTAAAACATCGTTGTGTCTTTCTTGCCAGGATCATTATACTGTACATACATAAACTATAACATTCAAATTGGGAATTTGCCTAGAGTGTATTGAATTATACCACTGGGAACTATCTAGGGAACATAAATTAGAGGCGTGCTTGTTGCAGAAATGTTGTTTATCAGAAACAGAGTCCTGTTACATCAGTCTACTCAAATGTCGTATTGCAGGTCCCCTTTAAAAGCAGCAGTGGCCTTTAATCTTCTGGATCAGAAGGGTGACGTTACCTTGGCCTCGAATCGCGGGCTCCAATTGGACGAAAGTGACGTCAGTGGTGTTTTTTCCCCCCTTGGAATCATGACTTCATCGTAAGTTCATTTTCTAGTGCCAAAGTGCACCTTCTGTTTTCCTTAATTACTAACTCACGGCTATTATGGGAAGGTTATCTTTCACATCTCAGTTAACAATCAGTGTCCCATATATGAGCGAAACGACTTGCCAATTATGTGTGCATTTACTCTAGTCCAGAATGACAAAATTTACATTAATGCTACAATAAGCGCAGTTCAGCCGAGCGCTGCAGCACTGCCTATTCCCTCCCCGTTCTTTAATGTCCACGATTTGTAAACAGTATAATCCGGAGCAGTGAGGTGCGCTGTCTCACAAATGGAAAATAGCGAGACAGACAACAATTAAGACACTGTGAAGAAGGAGGTGAGTTTATTTGTGCATCTGCCATTTTAAAGCCATTTTATCTTCCTGTACTGTGTACAGTGTAATAAACATGCAGAACCTTATTTCCAGTCCTTGTCGGTAGTGTTCATGCCTGTATGTTTCGGATACCTACTTAACCATGCTGCAATCATGTACTTTTGAGAGGACAATGAGTGATCCCGGTCTGTTATATTTCCAATAAAACTCCGAAAACCGGTGGCGCTTACTGATGCCAGTATTTTCAGTTCGCTAGCTGTACCACGCTTATTCTCATCCCTTAATTAAAGGTATGTTGCAATTGCAGTTAGCCATTTTTGAATATTCATCATTCACCTTTTCACGTCATACTTTTGCCGCTTTACGTGTGCCACCGTAGCCGTTTAACCGATGTAAACGATGAGGCAGTAAAATAGTGCATTTTAAACAATATTACGATTTATTAGTGCACGATTAATCTGATCAGGTAACGCATTGCCTTATAAAATCCAATTGAATTGTCTTAGTCTGATTCAGAATGACAGGTGGGAATATGGTCCGTTGTTTTGCTTTTTAGAAAATTGCCGACCTTGGTTTTTCCTCCGCATTGTATTACTGTACCTATACTGTCTTTGAATCGTTTTATTATTGAAATCGTTATTTTATGTCGGTAATTCCTTATTCTTTTCTTAGAGTGAGAGAGCAGCCATTTACGTATAGGCGCGATTGTGTCGACACTTTTTTTGCTTATTTTGCCATAGAACAATTTCAGTAACGAGACGAGTCTACTTAAAACAGAGTAAAGAGAATGTTATTTGCTGCAGATATTGCACTCTAGAACCTTTAATGTATTTTATAATTACAGTTTTCGTTTGGCCTTTCATTGCTTAGAAACATCTCAGCGCCAGTAGGAGAGTACTATATATTGCTTGTTATGTGTTTTATTAGTAGCCCTGCAGGGGAACACACCCAGCGGATGGTCAGTGTAGTTGGATTTCCAGCAGTTATACCTGTCATAATGCAGCATTTGATTTTATATAGATGGATGTAAAGAAATGCACATCCTTGGAGGAATTTCTTATAATGTAGCGTGCATATATAATTTTTTCATGCAGTTTGAGTTTGTGTGACTCAAAAAAGCTAAAAAATTAAAGACATAACACATTTTCTTTAAGGACTTAAAAAGTCGCAATTTTTGCATACTTTTATGTCTCCATTGTACCACTCATGCTTGGTAACGTTTTACTTGTGTGGGATTTCATTATTTACATTATACATATAAATATTTGGATAGTGTATTTACTGAATAAATCCACTTCTCCCAAAATAATAGATGTAATGTCATACACTTTGAAATAACAGTTGGCTGCTGGGCTGCTGTATATTTAAATCGATGGGTTTTTTTTTTTCATTTTTATTAATAAGTTGCTGTTCCTTTGGTCTTTACACAATACCCACATGTACTGTGTATTGTGCACGCTAGAGAAGACTTGACAGTGTCAAATGGGGTACCAGTACATAGATAAAACAGGGGATTCATCATAGTATATTATGATTAATCTTATTACCTGCCATGTCTTAATCTAGTCATTTCTCATCACTTTTTTATCTTTTATGAATCTGCAAACTAGCGCTTGGCCAAAGGCCAGAAGGTGGTTATTAAATGTACTGCTGCTAATCTTTCCCTATATCCTTGTCACCTCCCAGTATGTGTTTGTTTGCATTGCTTTCCCTTCAGCTACATTGAGGTCATGATTTGTCTTCATCTTTTGGTTCTTGAGAGCATGCTGGAAGAATGTTCGCGTAGGGGTGAGTTTTTAGCATTTTTCTGATTTTTTTCTTTCTCTTAGCAGTGTTGCAGGAAACAAAGAAGCTGTTTCTTCACTGGTTTCTAACAGCTTTTAACTGGCACAAAATATCAGAGAAACGACTGCCGGCTAGTTCCTTTGGATATGGAGTATTTGCTGTGTAGAGTTTCCGTACTATTATTGGTACTGCCAATTAAAAAAAAAGTGTCACTGTGCACATGTTTGGTGACAATTATTCTTTTGCACAGGCCCCAGTAGACATGAATGAAAGATTGATCGATGGTTGCTGTTAGCATCCTGCAGAGGGGCAATGGTTAAAGGGCAATTTTTTATTTTTTTATAAGCAGTCGGCCCCACCCGGACAAAAGCATTTTAAAAGCTTGCAGCCTGGGCTTAACTGCATTTGAGCTAAAACACAAACTCCCCTAGCAAGGCTTCTTTCGCAAGAGAGCATGACTGCATAACTGCCAAGGTCAGGATTTGGTGTTTTTTTAATTAATGTATTATTTGTTTGTTTAATGGATTAGAAATAGGGGAGATTCTTGAGAAATATTAAAGAATTTATTTTCTGCATGGGCAGGTTGTGTGTTTGGGGTGGCAGAGACGCCGGTGAAGTAACAGCCACTGTCAGTAACAGCAGCTTGTTTCTGTGATGGCATGTGTCTGCATGCAGCTGTTCTTCACAGAGATTTCTTAACTAGGTCATTTTCTTTATAATCATCTGGATTCAGGACAGGTGGGTTCTGTACGTGACACATTACTTGCAGAATGCTCACGTTTGCGTAGCAAGTGTGCTGAGAGTTTTGGAGCCGTGCATCTGTAACAAGAAATCTGTAAACAGAGGCATTTGTGAATGACACATTAGTTGCCCCATAAGTTTATTGGTGGATAGGGCATGAATGGGCAGACTGTCTGATAGACTGTCTGATAGCACGTGGGATTATTATCAGTCACTCTCTGTTTTTAAAATGGCAGTTATTGACCTTCAATGGTAATTTCATTCATTGCGCATAAAATATTATCATCTTTACTCATGATGTGGTACTCTTTATCAGTTTGTATTTAAGATATATTTAGTCTACAATGGGTCAAACAAGCTTGTGATAATTAAGGGGAATTTAAACTGAATTTTCAATGTTTTTTTGTTGTTGATCCAGTCCTCCACACATTCTGCACATTCTAGCTGGGAGCTTTGGATATAAAGCCTGCTGGGATATCCAGAGCTGAGCTCCCTCTTGCATTACATCATCTAGCCGGGAGGAGGGCACAGCAGAGGTGAAAGGTCACAGGTCATACTGAATGAATGCAGCTGTCCCAGCTGACTGCTCAAGCGCTTTTACAATATCTCTTTATTTTTATGTTCCATGCCTTTTCACTGTGTTCACAACTTAGAAAAGCTGCCTGATGACTTTTTATGAAAGCATATAGTATTTCCACCACCCTTACCTTTAATGACATGGACACAGTAACAATAGGGCAACCCAGCAGCGTCTGATTCTTCATTTACCTTGTTTTCATCTCTCACATTAACTTTTAAAAAAATATCCATTTCCTACTATCCATCCACACACCGAGATGGTTAAAAACAGCAGTTTCTGAAAGAGACAAGTCAGTCAGCACTCTATTCTCTAAGAAAGCAAACTTTGTTTTGAGGTTTATTTTGCATTTTACGTTGTTATGAGTAGTGTTGCGTTTTCTTTTAGTCCATGACTATCTGTTTAATTTCGTAAAAGTGTGCGTTAATTACGAAAGACAGTCAGCAAGTGGATACAGTAGAAATGTCTTTATTGCGGGATGCTGAGAAGGGTATGTATATAGCTTTTTTTAACATTTCAGTCTCTTATCTGATCACTGTTCTCTGGAATTGTGCTTCTGGTCACAGAGAGTAACTGAGAGCCGAGATCCTGCGCGGCTAATTATTTCCGTCACACTTTTTTTTTTGTTGTATCTTTTGTAACATTTCGGGTGCTAGCTGCATGCTAGCCAGCACTGCTGGTTTCTCATGAACACTGGCCCTCTCCAGGCCACGAAGCTTAGGAAATGATCCATTTCATTTGAGCATCCATCAGTATCACTGGGATGCAGAGAGAAAGAGCGACCTCTGCAGGCATCCGGGGGTTCAGCGCCTGTAACCGGCTCCATGTGAGCCAGACATGCATACGCTCCAGAAGCGGCTGAAGAATATGTGGTCAATAGCCTGAATACAGTTGCATATAATGCCTGACTGGAATAGTCATGAAGGCTTCACATCCTGAGTGCCTGTCATCCTGCAGGTACCTGAGTCTGTCCCTCTGTTTGATTACATAAACGTGTTTTGTTGCCCTTTGTCATTAACATAAATCACAATAAACCAAGCGTGTGTGTGTGTCATGTATGCATTAATCTGTGGGAACCATTTCTTTGGTCCACACAAGAGGAAATTCAGGTTTATACAAACCTGTGACTGCAATCAAAAAAACAAAAAATGCCAAAAGGTTTGTATTTTGTTACGTTCCTTATGGTTAAGGTTAGGGCAGGGTTAGGGGTTAATAAATACAATTAAAATCACATATATGAAAATGCTTCAAGCACATTTAACTGGCCATGTCTATCGTTTAGGTTTACAGTATACATACGTCCATTAATTCTATTCTGTGTACTTTAGTCGGACACAATACAGTAATTAGTAGCAGAAAGTATTGCAAGGGAGTACAAAACTATTTCAAAAAAAATATTTTTTTCCTAATTCCTATGTAATGTAAATGTATTTTTATTTGTGTTGTGTAACATCATATCCACATTTGTACAAGTGAAAAGGGTTTTGCTTATTTCTGGATCACGTTACACTTGTGATTTCTCTCCTATTCATTTGCAGATTTTTTTTCAATTCATTACGGGGCTGATCTGTAGAAAAAGAAAAATCACAAATCACTATTCACAAGTTTGTTTTGTATAAAATTATATCCACAGAAATACTGAGCAATCTGTACACCTAAAATGGGTTTTGTGCATTTGTGGATCACTTCCTCTCTATTTGTGGATTGTCTTACATTTGTGACCTTGCTCCTTTTTATTTGCGGATTTTTATACGTATTCGTATCGCTGCTGATTTTTAGAATAAATCTATAAATGTGAGGTGCAGCTGCGATATTGCTATCAGGATATGAGATTCTGGTGTGTTCTGCTGGTTAAATGAAGTTTTCTTGTTTGTCTTTAATGACAACAGGAGAATTATGAACGCTATTAGGCTGATTATTAAATAAACTTTGATGGCTGCAGGGAATTATGCCTAGAAGACCTTCAGAGACTTTTTTTATTCTATGTCATAAAACCACTGCTAGTGCATACAATGCATTTAAGAACAATCCTTGCTGTAATTTGCAATCTTGCAACCTCTTGTTTTACTGTCTTCATGAAAGCCATGTTTGTTTACGTTTACAGTCCTGTTCATTGACTCATTATGGTGCCAAGAGAGTGAATTTGACAAGCCTTTTTTTGTGTAATCCTTAAAAATAGTCCGCCCACCACCTTCCCGTCAATCGTGCATCATGGTCAGGATCAGTCATGTTCCTCTTAATGTTACAATAAATCAGTCCCAGCGAGTCTGGGGCATGTGATCATTTCTGGAGCTGTGGGAAATCTTCTCTCCTCTGTCCTGTCCAGAGAAGCCATGGACGGGCCGGCTCAGTGTTTGCGGCCGTCTTCCGTGCCACGCGCCCTGGTGCTTCCTGGATCCGTGGCAGCGGCGACGGGAAGGCGGCAGCGCCGGACGATGGACGCGCAGCAGCTGGCCCGGCTCCTGCAGCGAGGCCTGGGCCGCACGCTGCTCATTGACTGCCGCACCTTCTCTGAGTACAATGCCTCACACGTGCTCAGCTCCATCAACATCTGCTGCTCCAAGCTGGTCAAGAGGCGCCTGCAGCAGGACAAAGTGTCGGTCGGGGAGCTCCTACAGCCTGGGGCCAAGTTGAAGGTAAAGGCCCAGGACAACTTTGTCAGTAGGATGGTTTAATATGAAACAGTGGGACAGACTGGCTATTTAGAAAGACCCCCCTGCTCCATTGGCAGAGCACCGATCACAGCTCCGACATGGCAGAGACTAGGATACACCATGACACTTCGGATGTATGTACCGTCATCCACAATCCTCTGTCACGTTTTATAGGCTGTAGTGAGTGTTGGAAAGTAGTGCTGTTCACTTCATTCTGCCTGTGGGTCCTGCATTGATCTGCATTAGCGCATGCTGGTCTGGAGTGGGGCCATTTATTGCCCAACTGCATTGAAACTAAAACATTATCTGATATTGCATTAAACAGTATCCTGAGAATCAAACTTCCAAAACATGATGTCATTATTATTATTATTAATAATTAAATGACTGTGGCCAAAGAAGCAGGACAGGTAGGGCTCTTAACTGCTGTGCTTTTGCCAAGGCCACTGTCTGACGTTTTATTAGCTGATCCTGTCAGCTGAGTAAGAACAGCTGATCCACAATGGAAATCTGGATATGGACAATAGAATAATTGTTCAGAAATAGTAAGTTTAAAATTCCAGAACAAGATTGCGCCTTAAACTATTTTAATTGTGTTTTTTGCTAAGGTTTTTCCTGTCTATAGTTTGCAGAGTATATCCATGTACTCTGGAAGTTACGGCATTTAGACTGTGCCTGTTTACATGGAGTGTTCCAAAGGTTGAAGCTCATTACATAGTAAGACCTGTGCAGTTACCCTTACCTGTGACTATGGAGTGATGCCCGTTTTATCCTCGGCTGATCCACGTGCTGCTTGCTGTGTGTGATCATGAGTGGCTGGTGCTGAGTCTTACTCTCCGTGTGAAGAGTGAACACGGTCCCTCAGTATCGTAAAGACGCAGGACTCTTGAAGATGTACTGCGAGCATTTTTGATAAAAGGTCTCTGAATAGTTCTTGGTTATCCTGACCTTGCTGGGACCCTCACAGAATCTTCTGTTCCTATGGTAACATAGCATGAAATTCAACATGAAGAAAGACATACCACGCCACCTTAATGCATTTCATTCTTATCTTTGCCCGGTTACTTCAGTACATGCGGAAAAGTTGCAGTTAAGGTGTAGATAGCTGAGGAGGAGGTAACGGGTGAAAGTCATATTTGATGGATTTTGTATATAATTCTGATAAATCCTGTTGGTTTCCCTGTGTGATACGGGCAGGTTTCTGCATCACACAGAGGGCTCTGCTCTGCATTCAAGCCCCATCACGCTGTGCTGATGGAAGGATACATTTGCAGGAGTTTTCTTGAGTCGTGTTTGGCAGCGCCGGCACATCTGCGTGTGATATAGCCCCGCGATGCTCTCCTGGATCGCGCTCCTCATGGCCCCCCCCTCCCCTCTCGGGGCCTGTCTGCAGCTGACTCCCTCTCATTTACCTCCCTGCCATACAGGATAATGCCTGCGATTAGTGAAAGGCTTAATAAGGCTGACGGTATTCTGTGGCGGTCTGTGCCAGAGGAGGATTCTTTGTGATTGGGTAAGCATGACATCACCCTTTTTTGTGCAGCCTCTGGCAGCATGCACTTGAGGCACGTGTGAAGTGGCCGCAGGATACTGGTGTGAGCACTCTGGTGCTTTGCGCTATAAAGTTCATATTGAATTCATAATCAGCTCCAGCTGCCTCTGCGTTCCCTGCCTCCTGCCCTGTGCGTCCCTGGATGAGCTCCAGGCTCACTGCAGTGCTGTGCTAGATAGGCAGTTAAGGAAAATGGATGGATAGAATGAATGCAGTTATTCTGTAGTAAACCGTAGTCCTCGTGGCCTTGCTTTTGGTTAACATTATTACAACTCTCTGATCAAACACCCTAATCCCAGCTAGGCTTTTTTCTTCAGCCAGTTGAAGTAACTTGTCTGCAGATGCATCAGCTGTGACACAGCAGGGCACGTCTGCAGCAGCGGGGACCGTGACGAGCTGGCAGATGCTTTCAACTCCATTGTGAGTGGAGCCTTGGTTTAGGGAATCGGATACAAGCCTCTTACTCTGTAACATGCCTCTTATTCTGGGTCTATCGGCGCTGCCGAAATGATCAGCGATTTCTCGCCACAGTAGATCACTGTTAATTGGCTGAAAAGGATGGAATCGTGCGTTCCAAAATGATTCCAGAGCAGAGGCTTTAACTTATAGGCGCTGGTGTGATGAAATGCCCACCCACTTCAGTCAAAGGCTAACAGACTCCCTCTAATATATGGTGGCCCCTTAATTCATTCAGTTTTGGTCAATGAATATTTGTTTAAAGTGCATTACTATTAGACAGAAATAGCAATTCGGTCGTCAAACTGAAAAAACAGTGAAAAAAGTAAAGAACCATAATAAGTCTTAAAATTAGAACATTAGATCTGTGTGTCGATTACACTCCTCCCTTGTGCCTCCTCATGCCCCCCCTCCTGCCGCAGGAGTCAGCGGGGGCATGTTTGTGTGCCTCCTGCTCTCTGCTCCTCAGTAGGCAGCTGTGACTGTGACCCTCGCCCCCACTGTGCCGGGCTGCCGCACCCACCGCTGCCTACCTGAGCTGCCCCAGCCATGAGTGAGCTCATTGTCACGTGTGGCTGTGAGCGTATGAGCTGGACCGAGGCCACCAGCTGCAGGGCGGGGGGGGGGGGCATTCCAGCATTTTCCATGTAGCAGTTGCATTAATGTCCTGCTCATTTCCACGTGTCCTCGGCGGCAGGGGGGTACCTTAAATATTCGAGCAATATTGAAACCGACTTTCTCATCTTACCTCTAGCAACGTAGGCATGCTGTGCAGACGCACTGCACTCCGCACCTGTAGCGTGTACCTGAACCCTGTACACAGCCCAAATCCCCAGTGTGGCCCATAATGGAAGGATGCTGCACTCGGGGTGTAGCTTCCCCTAAGCGAACAGCCCTGATAGGAACCTGCTTGATTCAGTTCGATTCAGTTTATTTATGGACTGCCCTTGACGACACAGTTGCCCAAGGATGCTCATACATATATAGATGAAAACAAACATGGCACACGGTGCAGGCAGTGTGTGATACAGAGGACAGTTGTGGAGAGGGAGCGAAAGATCCCCCAGTTTAGAAGGCGAAGAAAACAAGAGACAGAGGTGCCAAGGTGAGACGGCTGCCCACACTTACTGAGAGAGCAAGGAGAGAATAAAATGGTGTGTAATCAAACAAATGCATGCTGCATTGGTGACTGAAATGGAGAAGTATACACTAAAGCATCCAGATCAAAAAACACCTGAATGTGGTTTTCTGTTCTGGAAGGTTGGTGTTTAATACTCAGTGTAAGTTGGTGGCTCTTTCTAACTTAGCTGCCCAGGAAGCAAGCCAATGAAAACCCCTGCTCCTGGACCTTCCAGAAGGTGCTACCATATAGCCAGAGGTCGCACTGTGATTGCAAGGTTTTGCTGTAATGCTGTCGGGGCCGAACAACTTGCCTGATGGGTGGAGGCAGCCGGGAGCCCAAGAGCGAAAAGGAGAGAGACCCTGTGGGCAGCTGGCGGGGGGTGGGGTGATGTCTGGATCTGAGAACAGCCACGCAGCAGGTGGCTGCAAAACCAAAGTGTGTCAGGATCCTGCCAGCAGCTTTCCTTCTGCTCGCTTTGCCACCGTCCCACTTGACTCACAGCTAATGGTTTATTAGCCGGCTGTTTATGGGCACAGTAAGCGCCTCTGAGGAGGTGCTACCGGCCCTTTAACTGCAGCCGAGGCCCGGCTGCTGTGGGTGGCGCCGCTCGTTTCTGCGATTATGTCACTCGGCCTACCTGGCCAGAGGCAGACTCTGTAATGTGTAGCGGGCTTCTGACCTTAGCTGTCCCAGAAAGGCCATGACGTCAGTCACAAGGCCCCGGGCCAGAGCAGAGTAGGACGGTGGGGGCGAGACAAGCCCTACCAGGCGGGTGAAAGGAGCCAGCTCAGGGCTGCCCAGCCATCAGGCATTTTGCTTAGCCGTTAGTGCCAGCAGAGCTACATGCGTGGCTTTTATATACTCTGCATGCACATTAATTTGGCAAATGGTAGCACATTCATACCTCTGTGTGAGCTGTCTCAGGTGGGAAGGGGAACAGTAGCACTTATGAGGTGGTCTGCGATCTGTCTGTCTGCATGTGAGGGCTGAGTGACACCCCCCCCCTCCCCCTGTGTCACTGAGTGCCTGCTTTGGATCTCTGTGACACACAGGAGTCAACTGGGCGCTTCACGGATGGATGGATGTAGACTGTATTGTCTGTCCATAAGTGAGGATATTTATTTTTTTGACATATTGATTTTTTATACACAAAGGACTACCTTTTGTGTAATAACATCATATATAAGTTAGAGCAGGATATGTTGTTCAATTATGCCAGTCGTGGGATACAGGCAGACCATAAGAATGCATTACCTGATTGGATGGCGGGTGATTTGACTTTCCCCTCACTAAACATGCTAACTGTGAGCCATTCATCAGAGAATTCACATATCACACACTTGCTAGATGACTTCCAGCATTTGCACCAGCGTTCATGCTGTGCACACTCGCAGTCTGTGATAGCTATGTTGGCTCACAATCTCGCCAGCAAACAGGCATTCATCTTCTGAAGCTCCAACAGAAAGAATCCTCCTTCTGGGACGGGTTCCAGTACCACTCGCCCTCATCCTGTCCCAGGAAGGGTCCCGGTCCTCCTCACCCAGATCCTGTCTCAGGATGGGTCTCGGTCCTCCTCACCCCGATCCTGTCCCAGGACGGGTCCCGGTGCCGCTCGCCCTTGTCCTGTCCCGGAAAGAGTGTCGTTTGCTGACTTAGGTGTCACTAGTTTCTGAAAATGGTCACCCAGAACCCGCAGGAGTTTCAGTTCATTTGTCTTGCTTTTATATCACAGCAAAGATCAGGGAATTTAATGCATCTGCGACTTTTCATCATGCATAGTAAAAGTTGTTACGCGTGTTTAAGAAATATCAGCAAAATGATTGAGAAATGCTTATTATATTCTTACTTTGATTTTGGCATTGATATGGTGACTGTTACCCTTTGATGCATCTGCACAGTTGGACCTGGGGAGGAAGCAGGAAGTGGTGGTGTACGACCAGAGTACCCAGGACACCAGCCTGCTCACCAAAGACGGCTTCGTCTACATTCTCCTGGGCAAGCTGGAGGGCAGCTTCCACAGGGTGTCCCTGCTCACAGGTACTGTAGGTCCTATGCCAAACTCCACACACAAGTTACACTCCTTTTTAGCATTAGTGTCTTCTTAAACCGAAGCAGTGGAGAAACATCTGGCTGTGGTGTAGGTGTCATTATGTTTTATGACCAGCAGGTGTCGCTCAAGTCATCATCTTTCTTGTCCCTGGTAAGGCTCAGCTCAACACCAAATTAAATCAAAATGCTCTGCTGGGATAATGCTGTAAGGCTGAGCACGCAGAGTAACATTTTCCTTTTACAGTATTATTATTTATTTCTCAGTTATACTCCAAATGCATTCTTTTGAATGGCTGAATAAAAATCAATGATCCTTGGCTTCAATTATTTCTGCTGCAAAAAATAGAAAAATACTGTTACCCCATGCAGCTTAGGAGATAAGTGGGTAAGGCAGTAATAACACTGCACAGCTGGAAATCTATACAAAAGCATCACGTGCATTTCAGCCTCAGTGCCAGAGGCTGCACTGATGATGTAAGATGTCCAACAAGAATCAGAGAGCAGCAATTATCCTCCCTGGAACAGAGCAGGGGCCAAATAGGGCTGTCTTGGCCTGTGAGAAAATGTGCCAGGGTGGAACTATTTAAGGCTCCCTGAGCACACGCTGCTGTCTCCCCACGTTTGAAGAGCACGGTCTTTTCTCCCCTCATTTCAAAAGAAAAGATAAAGGGCAGGCCTGCTGGTAGGAGTGCTTCCCAGAGGCTGACGTAAAAGGAATGTAGAATACCAAAGAGGGTAGATTTTCCCCATAGATAAGAGCGATCCTTTGTCTGCTTGTTTATTTACTGATTGTGCTCTGTGCTGGGAGAGGAACAGAGCAGCTCTTGGCGGGGCTTATGATTGGGGTATGACGTCACGCTCAAGTGAGGATTACAGCTTGTGTGAAGTAATGGTTTGTGCAATCCTGTTGCAAGTAGCTGTGATGCCCTGCACAACAGGGCCACTGTGTTACCTGTGCAGGTTGCGTGTTTAATGCTGTGAGGGTGTGTGTGTCACTCGTTTATCCAGCGGCGATCGCCAGTGCATGCATGCGCAGGAGCATGACTGCTCTGGCGTGAGGCCCAGTACGGCTCTCTGTGTTGTTCGTGTTTGCATGAGTGTGTGCACTGAGTAATGAGGAAATGGGGGAGGGGGCTCAGGGATGTGTCTGGTGGCGTACTCACAAAATGAGAGCAGAGGTAGAGTCACGCTGGAGTGAAGTCATTGGATTCCAGCACAAACAGAAACAGAGGGCTGAGAGGCACTCACAAGGGCTGGGCCAATGCCGGGGCGGTGCTGGACCAGTTCTGGACAAATGCTAGGGCAATGCTGGGCTAATGCTATGGCAATAATGTGACAATGCTGGGCTAATGCTATGGCAATAATGTGGCAATGCTGGGCTAATGCTATGGCAATAATGTGACAATGCTGGGTTAATGCTGGGCCAATAATAGGATAGTACTGGACCAATTCAATTCAATTTTATTTATATAGCACTTTTAACAACAGTCATTGTCACAGAGCACTTTACATATAACCGGCCCAAACTCCACCAAGCAAGCCTGCGGAAAAACTCCCTTTAGCAGGACGAGACCTTGAGAGGAGCCTAGACTCGGAAGGGGACCCCATCCTCCTCTGGGCGACCGGGGAGCATGAAACCGCAGTTACATTGACATTAATTTCAGTCCATATAGTTTTAAAAGTCCCAGTTGGTTTCATGTAATTATCTCCAAGGAGTCCAGGTGAGGATTCAAGCGATGTAGCGTCAGCTCAGGATAAGCTCGGGAAAGAGAAGATGGAGAAGAGTTATTACCCTACACCTAACCTAACCTCCGGCAGTACTAAAGTAACTATGGCAGCCTGACTAAAAGAGAGACCTGGAAGGAAGCACAGACATGAGGGTTTCCAGAGGTTTTGGCATCAAACCAAACTACCGTCAACCAAAGCTATGGCAATGCTGGCCAAATGCTGGAGCAATAGTATTGAAATGCTAGACCTATGCTGGGGCAATTTGGGATCAATGCTGGGGCGATGCTGGCCAACGAATCTGTGTGTCCATTCATGATAAGGTGTGTGCTTGGGTGTCCATCAGTGTCTGTGTTGGTGATAAACTTTGTGTGAATATGTGCTTCTGTGTGCCAGTGTTTCTTCTAACCATGTGCTACACGTCACATTGAAAAAGGATTCTGAGAAGATCCGATGCTTCTTAACCGCGATCAGTTGTGACCTTCCTCTCTGTTATCATGTGTGAGTTGTGGTGGACCTGTTGTTATATGACAATTTGATTGTTCAGATATGTTTCATAGAAAGGAGTTAAAAAGAATGAATCAGCCAGTGTTGAAGCATATGAACACAAGAAAGTTACCCTCGGTGCTCCTGTTAACAAGCATTGCACAAGTGCCTATCAGTGATATCTTCCAATCAATTCCCTTGAGGCTGTGACTTCATCTAGTTTCACCGTGACATTCTCTCCACTGTACATAGCACAATATGAGGCATTTTGATTAAAAGAGATGTATCGTTCTATGAAATCCACAGAAATAATCAGCAGAATGACTCAGTTACACTTATTCAGAAAAGGGTCAAGAATTTCATCTGTCCCTTGCTATAATCTTTTGAAATCATTTGAATTTCTATTTTGCTAAATGCAGACATTAAACATAAAACCTGCATAAAGCGAAATGTACCTCATTAATAGTAGAATGAGCCTCAGTGAAATCAGAAGGTTAGTTGTTGTTTTGCTAAATGCTGAGTTACCAAATAAATCCCTAGTGTTTCAGTGTGCTGGCTGCCCTGGGGCCTGTCCCCCAACCTGCGCTGCTTGCCCCCCCACCTCATACTGCCTGCCCCCCCATCCTGGGCTGCCTGCCCCCCCACCTTGGGCTGCCTGACTTTACATTGGGGGGATGCTTTCCTCTCACACGATTCTAATGGTTTGGATAGAATCACATCTAGTTTCATTCTTATTGAAGCTAATCTGAGCGTTAATCTTTTAAAGAGACAGCTTTGCCTCATAGAGATGCTTTATCGAATGCCAGAGTAGGTCAACCGAGTCCTTTGCATTCTTCCCTTGCTCCCAGCATAAACCGCTGCTTAGAGATGCTCCAGTCAATCTGTCATATGTGTGAGTCCATAAGCTGTTGTTTTCAGCTTTCTTTGCAGTGCTCCAGGGATGCTGTCTGATCCTCGCTTGTATGCCTGCTAAGTAAATGTAAATGAAAGATCAGCAGGCTGTGTGGTTCTGTGCTGTAGGTGCTGAAGCTGATTGATCTTGGAGCCATGGTTGGCTTCCAAGGATGGGTCTGTGGTGCTGGGCCACGTGGCTTCATCAAAGAAGTTTCTTCATGGCCAGCAAAGTGAAACACAACAGGGGGTCAATGTTCTTTTAAGAACAGCAGACTACAAGAATCATGTATGTGAGGTGGAGCCTTTCCCTGATCGGGTGCAGTACTGGGGCGCTAACCTGTAAAACAGTAATAGGGCAGATATTACAACAAGGATGCCAGTCCATCAAAGAGCGTGCATGGACTATGTTTATTTGGATACGCTTTTAATAATCGAATAAGTTTCATAGCCTTCCTAAAAAACGGATGAAAAAGTTAAACATAGTCATAACATGCTCTAGCTAGGATTTAGAGTGTTTCTAATGTCATGACATTTGTTCTTCAAATGTCAGCGACCCACAATCCTTCCATAACTGCCGCTAATGCTGTGTCTTATATAAGAAGTATGACAAAAATGGAAACGGGGGTTTTAGTAATCCACAGCTCTTACCGGCTGTCAGTGTTCTGTGCAGAACTTGGGATTCTGTGCTTTAGCGGGATGCCCCAATGGCTGGCCCGCATTAGTGCTGATTTGCGGTTGTGTCATACCCCCTGCGCCGCTGTAGCTGCCCATCCGCGGGCTCCGTGCTGCCAGCCGGGGCAGCGTCCCGCTGGCCACAATTACACACGGCTTTAGTGAGCAGGAAATGAAACACTCTGGAAAAATCTGTCAAGCCTTAAGCCCTGCTTTGCCATGTTGTTTCATGTCAGCAGTATCAAAACCATTATGATGGTATAACTGTGAATGCAAACACTGTGATATCATGATGCAGACTGGCGAGGTTCTGTTGTCCAGATTCTATTCTATGCCTCGGATTCTATTTATTTATAGGTTTACTGTGCATCTGCTGGCACATTCCAAACTAAATCTCATTGTACTTACAATGACAATAAAGCATCTTTATCTTTATCCTACAGAATGGATTCTCACTGTTGGCTTTACTGTAAATGGGCCTTCTTACTGTCACCAAGAGTACAGCAGGACCTGTAATCGCATAGTAGTCCACCAGCAAAACTAATGTTTCTGGTCATTTCTTATTGCTTCGGCTGCTTAATTCCTTGACTATCCTACCTCCCTCTTTTACACTAACACTTGTTTAGCACTGCTTGTACAAGCCAATGTATAATAAAACATCCATCCATATACTACAAAATAGTATTTCAAAGAAATAAATTATGTATTCAATTGTTGTATCAATTGTTAACACATTGTTTTTTTTTTTTTAGTAAAACAAATATTATTTGAGAGATTGTGGTCTTTCACAGTAACCAAATATTATTAACAAAGCCTGATGTGGTCACTAAAAAGATAATAATAATACAGTAATTGATGCCTTATTAATCCCTGTGGGGAAATTGTCTTTACGCCTCCCTCAACTTGCTCTTTGTGGAGTAAGCTGTCTGTGAAGGGCAGCCACCCGTAGCAGCGCCCAGGGAGCCGGGGGTTAAGGGCCTTGCTCAAGTACCTGCAGATGTGCTGAGGCTGAGTTTGAACCTGCAACCTTGTGATTATAGGCACACAAGCTTAACCCACAGAGCCACACAGACACACACACACACAAAATTCTCATCTAAGTGTACAATTTTGTCTGTCATTTTGATATTACTTGCAGTAACACATGTAAGCAGTCATCTTTGTATAAACTGGACACGTGTTTTGGTGCATGAAAGGTCCACTTCCCCTGTGGATAAACTGGTCATTGGCCCTCAAAAGCTGGGCTCTGGAGACCATCAAGGTGAGAAGGGGGGGGGCTTTATCCATGCAGCTTTTCCAGGCACCGGTCCTTGGTGGAGTTTCTGCCCTCTCAGTACTTCTCAGTACTCCAGTGCTTCATGGAGCCTTCAGCGATACAGGTTGCCCCCCCCTTCCCCCCCATGGCCCAGCTTTCCCCGTCCTTCTAAAATAATTCCAGAGGCTGAGCAAAGACAGAGAGGGATGTGTTTTATAAATACACAGGTTAGCTGCTTTGAAATCTGTTACCACCGTGGGCCACTTATACTTATATTTATACAGAGACTTGCGTCACCCCGCTGGACGGTTGCCCCTGGGTTCGCACCCTCATGAGGACAAGGAGCGTCTTGTCCAGGGAGATTTAGTGTTGAAGGAGTCGCGCATTCTGGGAGGTGTAGGCCTGGAGGTCCTTGCAGTCTTTTTCCGAAATAAGTAATGCTTTGGAGAAGTGTCATTTTATCTGTTGAATCTGAACATTTTCCTGGCAGGAGAGGCACTCCGTTTCCCAAAAGTCAGGAATTGTGGCTGCTTGCTCCTGCTTGTGGGGAAAAGCAAGAGCTTAAGAAAGAAGGTCATTGAAATCAGATTAATGGAGCGATTTCAAATTCAGGCTTTTAGTCAATGCAAACTGTCTGCCTAATTAGGTCATATTGTGTCTTGAAAGGCCTGATTTATTTAGCCCAGGCTGATGTCAGCTTCAGGCTAGGTGTGTGGTAGGGAAGAATGCATTTGTTTTTCCCTCTACAAAAACAATCCCACAAATAGACGAGCAAAACAACTTCCTGATTTTTCTTCCCTTTTTTATGGATCGCTTGCATATCCCTTACTAACTATAGTCTGCATGTATATATGTGTACGCACATCACTGAACTCTTGGCTGACTGTTAGTGAGTCACTCTCTCACTTTAATTTCCTACTTCTATTTTTAAGTGTTTTTCAATAAGCAATGATTCCTTGACTGACTGAGGCAGGCAGTCCTTAGAGGTGCTCTACACTATTGACTATGTGTGAATTTATGAATATTCTGAGTGCTGTCCTGCCCTGTGTCTTGTAGCCCCGTGTCTTACATCCCTGTGTCTTACGTCCCTGTGTCTTACGTCCCTGTGTCTTGCGGCCCGTGTCTTGTGGCCCCGTGTCTTATGTCCCTGTGTCTTACGGCCCTGTGTCTTGTGGCCTCGTGTCTTATGTCCTTGTGTCTTACGTCCCTGTGTCTTGTGGCCTTGTGTCTTACGTC
This sequence comes from Mormyrus lacerda, assembly GCA_015163995.2. Taxonomy (NCBI): domain Eukaryota; kingdom Metazoa; phylum Chordata; class Actinopteri; order Osteoglossiformes; family Mormyridae; genus Mormyrus; species Mormyrus lacerda. The sequence continues at coordinate 25,112,008 of JAABNX020000008.1, read as the reverse complement.
CCTGTGTCTTATGGCCCTGTGTCTCGTGGCCTCGTGTCTTATGTCCCTGTGTCTTACGTCCCTGTGTCTTATGTCCCTGTGTCTTACGTCCCTGTGTCTTGCGGCCTCGTGTCTTGTGGCCCCGTGTCTTATGTCCCTGTGTCTTACGGCCCCGTGTCTTGCGGCCCCGTGTCTTATGTCCTTGTGTCTTACGTCCCTGTGTTTTGCGGCCCCGTGTCTTACGTCCCTGTGTCTTATGTCCCTGTGTCTTACGTCCCTGTGTCTTGCGGCCTCGTGTCTTGTGGCCCTGTGTCTTATGTCCCCGTGTCTTACGGCCCCGTGTCTTGCGGCCCCGTGTCTTATGTCCCTGTGTCTTACGTCCCCGTGTCTTGCGGCCTCGTGTCTTGTGGCCCCGTGTCTTACGTCCCTGTGTCTTACGGCCCCGTGTCTTGCGGCCCCGTGTCTTACGTCCCCGTGTCTTGCGGCCCCGTGTCTTACGTCCCCGTGTCTTGCGGCCCCGTGTCTTGCGGCCCCGTGTCTTACGTCCCTGTGTCTTATGTCCCCGTGTCTTACGGCCCCGTGTCTTGCGGCCCTGTGTCTTACGTCCCCGTGTCTTACGGCCCCGTGTCTTGCGGCCCTGTGTCTTACGTCCCTGTGTCTTACGGCCCCGTGTCTTATGTCCCCGTGTCTTACATCCCTGTGTCTTGCGGCCCCGTGTCTTATGTCCCTGTGTCTTACGGCCCTGTGTCTTGCGGCCCCGTGTCTTATGTCCCTGTGTCTTACGTCCCTGTGTTTTACGGCCCCGTGTCTTGCGGCCCCGTGTCTTATGTCCCTGTGTCTTACGGCCCCGTGTCTTGCGGCCTCGTGTCTTGTGGCCCCGTGTCTTATGTCCCTGTGTCTTACGGCCCTGTGTCATTCTCTCCCTTTTTCTTTTAAAGAGATGAAAACGGGCCGGATGGCCAGTGCCAGATGCCTCCTGCATGACGTGATCCCTCCGCATTCCGAGTGCTTTCAGCAAAGCAGCGCTGACTGTTCTCTAACCTCGGCTGTCTTAAAGGGGCCATGCACCCATCCACTGGGGCCCATCCACTGGGGCCCATCCACTCTGGCCTATCCCTAGCTTGGCAGCCATAGCTTGTCCACCACTAGTGGCACATTTTTGCAGATGGCTGCTGAAAAGCGTGGCGTTCTGCACTGAGGCCCCCAGCCGTGGCGGTCAGACGGTGCAGTGGCAGTAACATGATGCCGTGTCAGGCAGTGATATCATACATCACTGAGGATTCAGTGGGTGCTTTGGCCCAGAGCTCTGTGTGTCACGACTGGGAACATTCTAGCATAATGTGACAGACGCACCGTGATTGACGTCGAGTCCACGTGCTGAGCCTGTGTTTTTACTGCAAGTCAGAGGGAGAATCATTGTTTTAAGGCCCCTGAATGATCTGAAAATCCTCCCCTTCCCCATGATAGATTCGATTTATCTCATGAAAACTGTTTGCTGCAAAACAGATGAAGAGCCTCAGTATAACAGGGGTTAGCAGGGGAGGGGATGGATTCAGGAGTGACTTCAGGACATGGAGCGGAAACCTTGCCCAGCTGCCAGAGGCTGAAAAACTATAGCCTCCCCCCCACATTTGGGAACTGGAAATAGAACGGGATCTCTGGGAATTAGCGGCGCATGTGTGCTATCCTCACTTTGTTGCTCATGCGACTGTTACTGGGGCAACACAAACACGGTTAACATACCATCTTAAAATGGAAGTGAGATTCTGCCTGACAGCTGCACCGAAGGCAGCGTCAGGACGCCGGCCATCTCTCGCTGGCCTCTCCTGTTTCCTCTAATGAGACAATAATAAACAGAATAACTGCAGCCCCCAGCAGCAAAAAATCACCCCCAGCAGCCTCTCGGGACAACAGCAGCAAAAAAAATCAGCCCAACCCGGCGAAAGGCAGCCTTATTTGATGGGGAGGCGGTTACCTCACAAACCTGTGCTCTGTCTGCAGTTTGCATGTTGTCCCTATGTCACGTTATTTCTCACAAAAACATGCATTTATGCCAATTGGTGTCTTTGAGTTGTCCATAGAATATGATTGTGTGTTTTTGTACCCCGCAATGGACTGGCAGCCCATCCAAGAGGAAAGTCTTCCATGTGCCCCCTTCCCCCCTCGGCTGCCGTTCACATTCACCGATGCAGCCAAACACTCCTTCCTCGATAAAGACTTCACATTTCCCATTTCTGATGGCAGGCTAAATTTGGCCTTCCAGTCTGTTGCTATACCCCTCTGCAGTGAACAATAGCCAGTCATTGTCATCATTTCAAGTATTCCAGACAGTTCCCATATTCCCCCCCCACCGGACACATATGTTCTGTAGTTCTGTAAACAGATGCAAACTAGCCTTTGACAAAATCCCCTCCCTTCCTTGGCTTCTGAAGGTCGCCCCCACTCCCCGCGCATTCTTTGTGGCATAAACACGCTGTCCCTCATTCGGTGACTTCCCACCTGCCCTGCATTCTCCCACCCCGCCTCACCACTTTTCATCTGTATTACACCACACTTCTTGGTTCATTAGCTTGCCTAGGAATATATGAACTTATCCTCCCGTGTGAACGGGCAGAGCAGCACCATTCTTAAAAAGCGACAGTCAAGTGACAGCGTGTTTGAGGGTTTGGGTTAGGATTAGGTTAGGGTTAGGCTTAGGTTAGGGTTAGGATTAGGTTAGTCATGTGCTGCACATTTCTTCAGAGGTTTTCAGACAGAAGCTGAATCTTTCTCTTTCCCCTCAGCTTTTCAAAGTTGTTGCCAAAATTGTCACTTTTCTAGTGTTTCGTTTTTATTCTTCCAGTGCTACTTGACTGAAGTATAATGTGTGGCGCTGTGAAGCACTTATTAAAAAGAATCGACGAGGTCGAGCCCTGTGGTGTAATTCGGCGGGTGACTCCTTTCCTGTGGTGCTGCCAGCTCAGTGACATCACTGCTTTTCAAGTCATTGTGGTCGCAAAGTGGGACAAAAGCTCATGCAGATTTACTTCATCTGCCGCTGCGAAGCTGATCTATCTGCTCACGGCTCAGCATCCTGCCTCTCTGTCTTCACGCTAGCTATCCAAGCGGGCAGTCATTGCTGGTCTGGGATCAGGACTCCTCGCTCCCTGCTGGTGACCTCAGGAAATGGGCCTGGTGCAGGATGAGACGAGGAGGGGGAGGCTGCCAGCTTTTCCGAAGCGTGATGTAACGGCGGGGAGAAGCAGGCCGGACTCACAGACACACTGCTTCTGTTTCTTGCCCTGTGGGGGTGTGACGGGCCTCTCTGTACCACACGAGGTGTTTCGCCGTTATGGGCTGGACACTCAGTTCCCCATCACTCTTTTCCCTGCCAGGTTCCCCACAGCGTGCCTGTTGTAGTGTTTGATATACGGCGCAAATAGGAAATGTCATCTGATAATTATATTTTGGGAGTTCATACCCTAAAGGGCTTTATGAATATTGATTGAGCCAGGATTCCTTGCTTTGTAATTATTTTTTTTTCTTTTTAGTAATTTCACAGTACACCCGCTTAGCTATTAAAACTAGAAATTGCTCATAAGCACAGCAGCACTCTTTGTTTTTCATTTTTCTTAATTGATCCCTGACTATCTCAGCAGGGTGTGAGGGTCAGATTTCTTTTCAGGATTCATGGGGCCCGGTTTGAGTTCTGAGGTGTGCCTCGGTGCGGATGACCACCTCGCAGGCAAGCCTTGGAGATCATGTAACTGGACACCATTTCCAGAGATGCATTTGCGGACTCCTGTGGAAGGGGCCCCTTTCGTGTCTCATGGCATCCAGCACTGTTGGGCAGCCTGTGTGCCGCAGCCTGAGGCCCCAGGACTCTTATACTTCATTTCTACTAACGCAGAGCTGGTGCTGGGTCGGTTCTCGTTTGATGCCTTTTGAGATTCCTGCCCACGTTTTCAACGCTTTTGTAAAAGAACGGAACGGAAGTTCCGTTACACGGGTGGAAGCGAGAGTAAAGGTTCATATGTATTCCACTTTTTATATTTATTTTGATCTGCTTGAGATTTTAAGTCTTCATAAGCTGTCGAACCGAACAAATAGGCCAGTTCTTCCTGTAATAGGCTCCGGTTCCCTGGGAACTCTAAGACTAGTGCTTAGAAGATGGATGGATTATTGTCCAGCGTGCTGCCTGCCAGCCTCCTGGCACAGTAGCTCTCGTCACATGTGGTGTGTTTTGCCATCTGACTCTGATGTGCCGCTCACAGCAGTCATGGAAGCTGCTGATGACGTGACCGTCTGAGGTGGCAGTAGCCTGGAAATACTGCTTTGTTGTTGTAGAATCGCTCCAGTTCCAATGGCCTGTTTTCTTACTTTGTTTTTATGGCGGCTTCTCAGTGATTATTCTGACACTGACCAGGAAGACAGGTTGAGCTCCATGGGTGTGCTGTGCTGCCTTTTGGCTTCCCCACTGCTCTGGTGCCCCTGTCGTCCCATGGCTGGTCTCTAAGGGTCTCACTCGTGGTAGCTGCAGAGGAGAGGCCAATCTTTGCTCTGTGGAAAGACCCTGCCTTGGTAGCAGCCTGGAACTGCTCATTAAAACCTACTTCATAGCAGCAAGTTGCCCTTGAAGAATTTAAAAGCCGTTATTCCCCGAAGTCATCCGCATAGGTGTGTCTCCTCTGAGAGAGGTCTTTCATATTTGTTTCAGTTGAAGGAAAGCCCCCAACGACTGGCTGCATGTTTGCTGTTGTTACGTTATTCGAGCATAGACCTGGCAAGTGGATAGGTCACAGTGACATCAGGAGCAGGCTATGTAATGGTCAGCAGTGGTGCTAAGTGTCCAGGCTGGGTGAACTCCGCCTTTTATCTATCACACGTTCTCTCTTTGCTCACCGTTTGACCTCATTCTCTTTATTTAGTAGCTGTCTTGTGCCTGTACATCCCAAACTTCTTTTCACAGGTGCCCTGACCTTGGGGTCTCTGCCTCCAGCCTAATCGCTATGCTGGGCAGCAGATAACAGGAGACACCCACACTCTACCAGCCGCAAGTTAAGTGGTCCAATAGTGCCTGAAAGACTCATGGAAACATCTGGTGAATGGGCAGTTGTTTCTTTACTGTTGTATCATTTCTGCATCATAAAGTGCTTGGAAAACAAAATTAGTCTATTTTGTACTTGAACATTTTTAGTTCTACCTTAGGTACAAAGTGCTGCTCTGGGCACAGACCTTGATCAGGCAGGGAGAATGATCTTCTTATCTCAAACTTGAGTTTAAAGGACCGACTAACGGGGTTCCCCTTTTAAAAATGTGTCATAAAAGATTTTGTAATAGTTTCGATGGTCATAATTATTTGGGTTGTCAAAGCTGTAAGTAAAGGGGAAAAGATCTAAAGCCTCTGCAGAGTTGTAAGTTGCTGATAGCAGAGGTGTTTTAGCTCTCTGTGAGCCTGTAGCTGTGAGATTTTCATCTTTATTTAGCTGCGGAGGGGAAAATGGTTTGCATGAACCACACCTGTTCTGCTCTGCTGTGCTCTGGGTTGCAACAGTAAGGTGGGGCCCTAGTGCGGGGAATTTCGGGTGACTTGTCTGCTGTGTGATCAGTGAGTCATATAGCTTCGAGGCCATGAGCTCATTCTCCACCGATCGCGTCCCGGAGCAGCACAATCCTGCGCTTTGTGAGCGCATGCGAGTCCGTTAGGGCTGTGACAGTCGAGTCCTTTCAATGGGCTTTGGTGACTGCGGCAAGGCCCCTGGACATAGACATGGCACTGTCAGCTGAGGAGGCACACCGACCCTCGCATGCAGTGGCCAGTGAATGTCGGGGATTTATATAGTCGATTAACACCTTAACACATGGTTATTAAAAGATATTAAAGAAACAGTAAGTGTTTCCAAGTTACAATTTACATTTATATATGTAGCAGGAGCTTTTGTCCATAGCGACATACAAGTGAGGATTGAAGAGCAGCATCAGCCAGTGTCTGTGGAATAATTGGGGTCATGGGTCTTATTCAAGGGCCTATAAGTGACGTCACTCTGACAGCCACGAGATTTGAAACCAGCAGCCTTCTAACCACAGGCACAGAGCCACACGCTGCCCCAGATTAGTCTAACTTGCAGGGTATAGATCTGAACTACAGGGCTTGAATCATAGGCCTGTACTGTACACAACAACCATGTAGTCCTGCAATCCGTATGACAGTGCACAGGGACGGCGCTCAGTGGGTGTCACATGATACCTGTTTGCACAGGGATCCAGAGCAATGACATCATGCCCAAGGTATGTCAGCTGTTGCATGGCCCCTGCATTACATCACTGATGTAAGTACATATTAGTTGCTTGTTACCAATGCCTTGACAACAACAGCAACAAGAGAGATACGACACTTCTCAGTCCAGTTTTAGCCGGCTGTAAATCACCCCCCCCCCAAGCTTGTTCTTAACCTCCACCAGCCCCCTCTCCTTTTCTTGCCATGCCCTCTCACACCCCTTGCAGCTCCCGATGGGCCAGTAGCATTTCTTGCTTTGAGGCCATGACAACGGTGTCAAGTACCATGTCCATTCAGGGCTAGGTCCATTCCCCCCGGCTTCTTACCGCTCCACATCTCACCATGTGGGGAATGTGTCACAGAACCACCTGTTCACTACCTCTGACCCCAGTGCCAGAACACAAGGGTTCAATCAGCCACCCCCACTAACCCTCCCCAGCCTCCATACTCCATTAATTCAACTTTGACAGGATGTGATACGCAGAGCCCAAGGATCCAACGGATAGCTCTGGGAATCATTTGACACCCAGATTCGGAGGCTCTGTCCGACAGAGCGTGTGAAAGAGGCCCCGTGCCTCAGTAGGCTCAGTGAAGCAGGCAGGCTGTAGCAGCAGGGGCATGACGCTCTACTGTACTACAACGGCGTCTCCGCAAAGCTGTCACTGCCGGCCCATCTACAGCTGGGTGAATATGGAGTCATTGAGTTTGGCCATTGGAGATAAATAGAATTTCTGTCAATGCTTTAGTCACCATATTGTCAACATTTTTGTAGTATACTGTATACCCTTCCCACAAGGCATTGCCATTTTTTTCACTTTTACTACTGTTGTGATACAGTTATCGCTGTTATGCAAATTTCAGTAATAGGTACGGGTATTTCAAAGTCAGATTTTAAGGTCCAGGATGGAACTGTGGATTCTGACGGGAGACAATAGGCTGTGATTTATACATTAGATTATCGTTATTGAGGTTATTCAGCACAGTGAAGGAACTTTGGGTTGTTTTATTTCTTGTTATAACTGCCTGTGCCAAAGAAATGTTTGTATTATTTGTGTCACATAGGCTTCTGCTTCACATATTTTTCTTGTGGCACCACTTACTGTCTTAAAGGGAGTGTTAGAGTCTCAGGACACCCAGCAATGAGCCATTAGTGCCCCCAGGCAGCCGTAGGCCTGCCTCCTCAGGGATTGTTTAGCATGCTTTCATCTGTTTGTTGTTGGTGCTGTTTTTGTTTTCTTACTAACAAGCAGAAGTCTAACTGCAGTCTAGTTTTGCAGTATTTTGCAGATAGCATTTGCATCGCTCTGTCTGTTTTATCATGGGACTGCACACTTGGGTAATAACAGACCCAGGATGCATGCTAGTCTGGTTTACTGCCTTTGTTTTCAACCCCCTCTCAGAGTAGAAGTCCCAAATGCCACCATTCAGAGGTCAGAACAGCTGATCATAATGCATGTCCAATTTCATTAACGCCTTTTCACATTAGTGCGTGTCCGAGGAACCTGAGGGTCTCCTTCAGAGGTTTGCAGTCCATGTGCTGCAATCTTCAGTTCATTTTACATGTGAGCTGACAGAATTTAAAATTCGGGACCTTCGCTGTATCCAAACGATTTCTCCTCTTTGCTCTCTAGCCTCACTGACCCTCCCCCCACAAATAAACCATGTTGTAATGGATTCCAGTTCACGACCGAAATGTACTCAGTACATATATGGCTACTTGGATGGGTAACACCCGGGGAGTTTCCTGCTCTGGGGCTATCCTATAGGCCTGGAGATTCGGAACTGGACGACACCTGATGTTCATACGTATTTCGTTTTTTGTTTTTTTTTTCCGTCTGACTGCATCCGCAGCACCTCATCTCTGCCCTCGTCTCTGTGCTTGGCGCGCTCCTCCGCAGCACCTCATCTCTGCCCTCGTCTCTGTGCTTGGCGCGCTCCTCCGCGGCAGCTCAGCGTTCTGGCCGGCTCTCACCAGCCCCGTTGAGCCACATTAGGCTGCTGGTGACTGCCGGCTGGTCGTGGTTTTGTTTGTATACACGGCGAGGCGGCCCAGTGAAATAGAAGCAAAAGGCACAGTGACGCTTGTACCTATTTTCGGCTCCCGCTGACACACGGCCTCGCCGGATAATTTAAATGATGTGAGACGCCCCCCACCCCCCCCACACTTCACAGCCTCAAATTAGAGCTGGAATTCTAGCTCATGCTGCTTCGCCCAGGATCTCAGAGTCTGTCTATCGGATTACACCGAGTCTCGGGGGGCCTCCCAGGAACAACCTTGAAAAAGGCTGTGGGGAGGTGGCCGGAAAACGGTGCAGTGCAGCACTGTGGCCAGCAGGATGTGCTAATGCTGCCGGTGACATTTCTGATTGGCCTTGTAATTGTAATTATTGTTGTAATTACAGTCCATTAAAAACAGCCAGCAGGAAATTAAAATGAATTCCGCTTATTATTCACATGCATTATGGCACTGTAATCTGTCACTGTGCCCTTGGTCCAGCTGCTCTATGGGCCCTCTGTGGGGGCGAATAATAGCGGACTGAGTGAATATTGGTTACCTTCCTTGGCCACAGTTCATAAGTATTGCAATTAAAAATTAGCTTTGAGATCTATACCCAACAAATCTATGTGATCTATACCCAACAACAAATCTTTGTGATCTATACCCATCAGACATCAACAAATGTAATTTATGTGCTGTTCTTTGCTGTGGAGGCCCAAATCTGAGCATTTTTAAAATACATTTGTCCCTTGATGCTACGATAGAAAATTTTTGGAAGTAGCAGTTGCATTTGGAAGTTTGAAACTTTACACTTTTTTTTTTCTTTTCTTTTTAATGATCACACCGGCTGCAGGCTGGCTTTTGCCCAGGTCAGCATAAAAGTTCCTATGTTTGCAGCAGAACTAAAAAAGTTGAGTTTAACTGCCAGTAAAGATCCTTGTAAAGGTTATGTGTGAGGCCAAGGTTACACTTTGCCCGCGATTATATGATTTCGCTCCTCTGCCACCAGGTACCACAATTGTCTCCAATGTCAGTGGCTGCTTGTCTGGCTGAGGGGGGGGGGTCATTGTGGAGCGTCCAAATAACGCTGTGAGGTGCAGGGAATAGGGGATGCTTCTTGGCGCCACTGAGGTTTGACTCCTCCTGTGCAGCTCTGCACTGAAGAGTCAGATCCTGTTGACTTTGTAACCCATGTACCTCACCACCGAAAAATCTGCCTCTGACTTCCGCCGGCTACAGGGAGTGTTAAATGCATTGTTTTGCTGATTACCTGACAGAAAGCCACAGGAATTCCTGCTATGACAGGAAATTTTGAATTTTTTTTCCTGAAGCACCGTATCTCTTCAATGGCTCTTGGAAGCCCGTGGGTCTGTGTACATGGCCTTACCATAGTGCACCCCGGTGACTTGCATGGCCCCAGTGTGGCTTCCTTCTCCCCAGGATCTCAGGGCACCTGCATCTGGAAAGATCCTCTTCCCCTGCTTGCAGGGGAACAGGGAGACATGACATCTTCATCCCCTGCAGCTCCAACCCGCACAGCCTCCAGACCGGGCATCGTGCAGCCACAGGGGGTCGCAACTGTGTAGCACAGGCTGCTTTGGGGCACGTGGACTTTTCTGAAAATCCAGGAAGCTGTTATTAGGAAGTTGAGGGCAATTACACAAGTGTGAATAAGATCGCGTTGCCTGACATTTGGATTCAGCGAGGTCCCATCATGGGTAAGGAGCACTGCCCTCAGAGGCTCAGGGACATTATTGCAGTCTGGCTTGCACTGTCATTGGGCTTCTGAGTGGGACTCAAACCTTATATCTTGAGGTGTAACAGAGAGCAGCAGGGATGGCCAGTGTCACAGAACTGCAGGCTGCATCACAGAACTGGAGAAAAGAGGCTGCTAACCGGCTAGAAGACGATAAACCAGCATGAACAGGAACACTGTGCTCTGTGTCGATTCCTGGCTGGGCCTCCTTCACTGGGTTAGCGTAGGAGCCTCATCTGCCAGTCTGTCAGCCTGCAGGCAGGCCCCGAAGGTGGCCACATATTTGTGTGGTGAGTAAGGAATGTGGTTACATGCCTGACGCATTAGCTAGGACTGAGAGTGAGCGAGAGAGAGAGAGAGAGAGACACGGGCTGCTCACGGCAAATGAGCTCATTCACTCGCTGAGCGCTGAAAGAGAGCACAGCTCCGGGTACACAGCACAGAGGGAGGGGCCAGGAGGTGTGAGAGAGAGAGAAACTGGGAGACAATAGGGCGCCACCGTAGCCGGAGTGCGAGGGAGACGCGGAGGCAGCAGCCGGGCAGTGCAGCTCTGGCCCGATTCACCTCACCGCTGCAGGGGGGGGAGCATATCGCAGAGGTCCTTTTTTTGTTGCATCTTTCACAAAGTGGAAGGTCTTTTCCCCCCTTTTTTTGGAGGTTTTTTTGTCTGGTCGTGAGTGGGGGGGGCACTGTGTGTGGATGCCAGTGGACATGGTCATCGCCCCCACCGGCGAGGGACGCTTCTGGCAGGAGATGCACGAGAGCGAGATGAAGCTCAAGATCCGGGTGCGGAGGATGAAGGAGGGACGGGAGCTGCGAGGTTTGTGTGGCGG
>JAABNX020000008.1:25082207-25098558 GCA_015163995.2 Mormyrus lacerda | reverse complement strand
TTTATTTAGCCACTGTAGAGTCCAGGCTACAGCTTTTCTGGAATATTTCCACTAGATGACTTAATTACTCCATGCATAAGCTCATGTAAGTCCCATTTCAGTTTTTTGCAATTCTTTTCTTGTTTGTTCTTTTAAAATCACACAGTCAGCATCCACATCCCAGCATGGGATATAGCCGGAATGGGATGCCACTGCATCACAGGCACGCACACACAGTTTTATACACTTAGAGAATTTAGAGATGCAGTTTGGCCTGATGCATGTCTTTGGTCTGCAGAGGTAAGCGGACTATCCAGACACTGGCATGGCACATGAGAGCACGCAAACTCCACACACACACGCGCATGCAGGAGGCAGGCTTGATGTCACCCTGTTGGGGTTCTGCTATCATACGGGATGTATGGAGCGAGATGACTGGCAGATCATCCCGTATGTTTCTGTGTTTGCTCTCCTCTCTATACGGTCACTGTGCAATTCCTGGGTCTCACTGGATCTCACTGGGTCTCACTGGGCCTTAAGAGCTCACGGCTTTCCCAGCTTCCCCCTGAGCTTTTCCTGAATTGTGTGACATCACCAGCAAATAATCATCACAGTAGGGATAGAAGCCTATTGTGGATGTAATCGACTTAAATCCCTGTAAACCGCCATTGACTATATTTAAAAATAGACAGTTTAAAGTGCAGTGCTAAAATGGACCGGAGTGGTGTGGGAAGCGAGGCCTCGGCTCAGGGCAGGTCCAGGGGAGTGTGCAGCCGAGGAACTTGTGTGTCAGCATGTGCGTGGGGACAAGATCGCCCCCGTCCAAAACCGAGAAGGCAAGATCCTGCCTGTCGACCAGTAATGTTGAGAGATGATGTCATGCCCTGTGGCAGCTGCCATTAATATCTGGGAATGGGCAAGGTTTACTGCTCTTAAAGGGCCAGTCGACGGAATAGCACTAGGAGCCCGCAGGGCAGTGCTGTAACTCTAGGTAAAAACCGGTTTTACCATCTATTCAATCCTTTATGTAAGTCCAGTATGTTTATTCATGTTTATTGAAGTCTTAAAAGACTGGGTAGTGAAATACAAATGTCAGCGTTCCGTAAAAAAATATTAACAACTGTAGTATACATTTGTCAGCACATCCCACTGAGCTGTAGGTTTGGGCTTATTCTGAATATCTTTCTGTTTTATGTAAAAATAACATGATTTGCATCCTTGACTGATTGTCGTTGTCGATGGTATTCATTATGCAAACAGACTTACTCAGCCACAGGGCTAGTAGGTATGACCTCATGGGTATCACAGCCTCTCTGTGGCTGCACCTGCCTTACAAAATAGCCACTGATGAGGTAGCGTTTTCAAATACCTGTTTACTCTTACACAGAGCTATTCTTGTTTAGAGGGCTTAGCAAAGTAGAAGACTAAGTCTTAAAATGTCTTTAAGCTTAATTGGGGTTAAAAAAAAAAAGCTTGTAACCAAGGCAAACAAGCCCAAGTAATTCAAAACACTGAGGTAAGTAATTATTAAAGCCACTGTTTATATCGAATGTCAGCCAAAGAGCTGGCTTCCGTAATGCCTGCAGCAGCTGTCTTCTGAGCATTTGCAGGCCCCCGTGGGAGTGGCTCCCAGCAAGTGGGGTCCCAGACCCCATGCCGAGGGCCTCAAATGAAACTGTGTGTGACCCGTCGGCAATCCAAGTCTCTGTGGATTTCCCCGTTTAGTCGTTTCTCCCAAAGATATCACACCTGCTGTTAAATTCTCAGAAGTGACTTTGGTGATTTTTTGTAAAAAGTGCTTGATTTTATCTATGACGTTATTCTAGATCGCCTTACATCATTAAACAAGATCTGGAATAGTGAGTGTGCACAAATGTATTTTTTATAGCACAGGGCATGTTTCACAGAAGTGGATCTTATCTGCTTAGAGGCGCTGAGAACTTTGCTTGAGGAAGCCCTTTTGTGTCCGCGCAGTGTTTGCCTTTCTGGTTGAAATCACACTCACGTTCCCAGAATTCAACTGCATGCAAATAGCAGCAGTGAGTCACCCGATGACTCGTTCGTAAAATTACCTAACATGACAATAAACCTTAAATGCCTGCCGCTCCCTCACCTCATTGCTTCCAGTGTATTTCTGTACCATTACGTGGCTTGAGCCCGATCAGGATTTCCCTGGGGGACTTTTGGTGATATGACATTTACATCTGTCAACTGGAGCCCCAGCTATGTGCCCTGACCTGCAGTGGAATTTAAACTTTTGCAAGCCGGGATTTTTCTTCCTGTCATCGGTTATTGATAGATTATTCTAAGAAGAAACGGACACTTGATAGTTTTACTAGCGATGTTTGCATATGAATGCTATCTCTAGTTCCCCATGTTCTCTGGGATTAACGCTGCTTTTCTGCACCTGCTCTGCAGGGGGCTTCGCAGCCTTTTCCTCCTGCTTCCCGGGCCTCTGCGAGGGCAAACCCACCACCATCCTTCCCATGAGCCTCTCTCAGCCCTGCCTTCCAGTAGCCAACGCGGGCCCCACGCGCATCCTGCCCCACCTCTACCTGGGCTCACAGAAAGATGTCCTCAACAAGGTGAGCGGGGACCTAGACAAGGGTTTATGGGAGCTGTGTCTTGCCTGTTTACCCAGTCAAAATATCCCATGTGTGATTAATCATTTTACAACTGGTTTTACTCTGCAGTCTGTTGTTCAGACACAAACATTAGTAGCAATGAAAAAGAGGCCTATTTTAAGGAGTTTTGTCAGTGTATGACTATGCATTGCTACACACCTTTGGGTGTACAGTTGCTGTGTGATTTCACATCAGTGGAATGAGGAAAAAGTGCCTTTTACAAAAATTATATTTAGTATAATTAGTTGCCTTTCAACTAACATTGCTTCATTTGGTAGAATGAACAGAAGAAAATTCAGCCTTTTGCCTTTTAAAATCCTTAAATTGACTAAAAATCCTATCATATTGCGCAATGAGTGACTGAGTTCAGACCCACTGACTGTCTGTCTCTTTATTTGACTGTTTTTACCGCTTTTGGTTGAGGATTGAGGGTGAGGATTATAACTGAGCTGTTTCCGCTTCCAGGACCTGATGGCTCAGAACGGTATCACCTATGTGCTGAATGCCAGTAACACCTGCCCAAAGCCCGACTTCATCTGTGAGAGCCGCTTCCTGCGGGTCCCCGTCAACGACAGCTACTGTGAGAAGCTCCTGCCCTGGCTGGAGAAGACCAACGACTTCATCGGTAAGGAGAGTCTCCATTGCCTGCGTGTCTGTGGAATCCTGCTCACTGCTTGTTCTGCTTTCTGTGTCTGGTATCCGGCTCACTTATCAGCTGCCGTTTTTATATAGTTTGACTCATGTTACTCAAAATTAGTTCCCATTAGGGCATTCTCTTGTCTGCTTTCTCTTTTTTTGGTAATTTTTGTCTCCTTGTCTTTGTAGACAAAGCCAAACTGTCCAACGGTCGAGTCATTGTCCATTGTCTGGCGGGAATTTCCCGGTCGGCTACAATCGCCATTGCTTATATTATGAAAACAATGGGTCTGTCATCAGATGATGCTTACAGGTAATTTCTTCCATGATTGCTTAGCCAAAATTCCTTGTTTTAGAGCTTTTGCTTCTTTTTATATTTGATTTATGTACTGTATATAACCTTTTCAAGTAATCTAATATTTTTAATTGTTTTGCGAATTGCAGTGTTAAAACTATTAAATCTGCCTGTAGAAGATAGTTTGATTGTGTGCTCAAGTGCTGTGATTTTGAACCAAAATCTTAATTCTACTCTCTGATTCTCTACCTTGAAGATTTGTGAAGGACAGGCGGCCTTCAATATCACCAAACTTCAACTTTCTGGGTCAGCTGCTGGAGTTTGAGAAGGGTCTGAAGCTCCTGGAGGCCTTGTCCTCAGTCCCTGGGAAGAACCTGATCGATCAGCTCGAGGAGGAGCCTGAACGTAAGACCCAAGAAGGGAGTGGAGGGAGCACTCTTCTAGAGAGCAGACTCCATGACATGGAGCCTAGGGTCCAGAAGATGGAGCCGAAAGCTTCTAGCCCTGCCTCTCTCCAGCAGGGCCTCAATGGCCTGCACTTGTCTTCAGAGCACATCCTGGACACCAGCCTCCTGAAGCGCACTTTCTCCCTGAACATCCACTCTGCCTATAACCCGGGCCCCGCGCCCAGAGATGCCTCCAGCGTGGGCAGCGAGCTCGTGGATGCAGAGAATGTGCCCAAGCTCTGCAAGCTGGACAGTCCAGGCGTCCTCGACGGCATCTGTCCATTCTCCCCAGTGACGGACAGTCCGGCCCTGCTGGAATCGACAAGCAGCGGGGGATCCTGGACGCGGCAGAAATGGAAAGGAGAAAGCGAGGGCAGCACGGGCAGCTCGTCGACACAGACGCTGAGCCTGAGCATCAGCCGAGGCGAGGCCCCCCAGCAGAGCCCTGGCCTGGGCAGGAACCTGAAGGCCTCACTGCTTCTCAGCCTCCCCGGCTTGGGCTCCGGCCAAATGTGGACCAAGCACAGGGACCCCGCACATGCTACCACCCCAGACACACCCACAGGTGACGGCCCGTGGTATCTGGGCCCCGACTCACCGGCCGGTGGGAGCGGCGTGCGTTTCGGGAGCAGCTCGGCCTATGTAGCCTTCAGCTGCAGCGGACTCCCCGGCGGCCGCGAGCCGGTACGCCTGCGCGAGAAGCCGGGCGAGCGGGGGGATTCACGGGCCAGCTGGCACGAGGACAAACAGGACAAACGTCGCAGCTGCCAGATGGAGTTTGAGGACAGCATGGCCGAGGCTGGCTCCTGCGAGGAACTCGCCAAGATCAACAAGCAGTCCAGCTTCTCGGGCAGTATGGAGATCATCGAGGTGTCCTGACATACCAGCCTATGGACAAGGACTGCCTTCTTGTGGAGGGGGATGGGACGGGGGAGGGAGAGGAGCAAATGGGTTTATTTATAACATAGTTCTATTTTTCGTTAGTTTTGTTAGCATTTTTGGCTCGAAGGAATCTGAAAGAGCAGCATTCCTGCTTGGTCTGTTAGCACAAGTGTGCAGACGCCTGAGATGACAATGACACTGGCTGTCACTGATGCATACTGTAAATCACGCCCCCTACAGATCGCTCGCCTTCTGCAGGGAAATCCGCAAGCTTCCCTCAGGGCAAAGGGGGACCCCTTTCTGCAGGACCGTGAAGGAAGCTTTGATCTGGCTTTCACTGTGTATCTGGTTGTGTCATGAAGTGACACATGTCACGTTGACACGGGTGAGCCTGGCTGGTGACAGAACGTAAACGAAGGACTCTGTGCCGGGCAGGCCGCAAGCTAGCTAAATGGCAGTAAGCATGTGACAAAACACACGTAGCGCGCATATGCATTTAATAAATGCGAACGCGACGGATTCTTCCAGCAATGCCCGGTGGGCGGCCGCGCCGCAAAACTGACGATGCCACCGGTGGCTTGGAGGGCACCTGTGATGTGCATGCGGGCGCTGAGCATGCCGGGAAATAACCCTGTGACCTTGTAGGTAGTGAGGTTACACGTGTGTAGTGAGAGAGTGCATGTGTGCGTGTGTCACAGCGCTGTTAATGCGCCTTAATTGATAATTCGTTTTAATTTACTTTATCTATTTGTTCAGTCAGTGAGAAAAACTATATAAATATGGTGAAATCATGACGGTTTATTTCAGGTGTTTTTGAAACCAGAAATATAAAAACTCAGCTCAAGCAATACTTTTAACAATTTTTTGTTTCATTTTTTTCTGTATAACCAAGATAAACTTTAGGGATTTAGACAACTTCTAGCAATATCCCTAAAACAAAAATCCCAATCAAAATAAGCGATACACGCAGCCCTTATCACCGAATCTTCAAATGCATTTTCTTCTGGGAGATTCAGATTAAGGATGAATGACAAACCTTGACCTCGTGACATGTGACCTTAGAGCATTTTAATGAAAATGAATTAGAGCACATTATTTAAGCTAATTAGTGCACATTTATTCTGGGGGCTAAAGAATATTTTTGGGGAACTAAAACGCCCCTAAAGTAATCCTAGTGAATCCCTGGTTCTGTCCTGTGTTACTTTCCCAGGTATCTTTAGAATGAACCTGAAATCTTGAATGGACCCTGACAGCACATTTTAATCAGAACAAGCTGTGGTGTCTTTTAACCCTGTTGTCAGTGCAATACAATAGCCTGATGCTATAGAACATTTTGGATCGCGGCTCCACACAGCGGCTTCCAGCAGGTGATGCCGCGTCACTCACTCGTGCTCAGCTCTGCCGTAGATAGAGTATTTTGATACGGAGTAAAATCAGCCCCCATTTTGGCCTTATTGCCCCTTTCATTGTTCTTTCTTTATGAAAATGCACGAGGAAAAGATTCTATCATCACTAAAGCGAATGCAGTTACTCAACCTGCAGTGTATATACATTTATTTTTGATCCTGGTTGCATTTTCAAATGATGACCTTTGACCTTCTGTTTGTGCTGCTGAAAATTCGATTGACTGTGTGTCATTTTTCCTTTTTCTTTTCTTTTCTAAGTATTTTGAAAAACATTGTTACCTTTATTATAATTATTATTTATAACCTATGTAATGAAATGATGCAGATTGTCTTGATTATAATAAATTGTCATTATTGATTTTATTATCTTGTTGTAAATTGCAATGTAATTTTAAAAGAAAATTCTGATACCTTTGGCTGCTTGATGCAAAATACCTCAGGTTAAACTGAAAGGCTTTTCCTTCCCTTGTACCTGTTTTGTGAAAATGAAACAAAAACTCAAGCGAAAAGCCTCGTCTCTTTTTTACGTGGATAATTTGTAGGTCCCTATGGATGGATGAATGTTGGATGGATGATCTTCGTTATAATGTGTTTAGAGTGATGATTTACCAATGAACATTCTGTATTTAAGTTCACGTTGTCATTCATTATTCAACATTAAGAGACCTTAAGAGCCCTTCTAAACTCTAATAATGGTGATCACATATGTCTGGTGGAAAATATATAGTTTATAGTATAGGAATACATAGTATATATATAGGAAATGTAGTTAAATTACATCCATTTGATCGCAGACTGTCATTAAAAAATCTGTATGTTGATGAATTCCAAATATAAGAAAGCTAGTAATAGCAAATGACCTGGGGTGTGTCCTGAGAGTTCATGTGGCTTTGACAATTACAGCGCTCAAACAAAAGTAACGTCTCCTTCTGGATCAAGGGAACTCCTGCCCTGTAAAGACCAAATCCAGTTTTTCATCCACACTGGCTGTATGCTATTTAAGTCAACTGCTGCATAGAAGAGCAAGCTAACTGATCTGCTCTGTGTTTTTTAAATCACTCTTCTTTTTTTTTCCTGGCTTAATTGTTGTAGATCTGTGGTGATCTGGCACACAAGTTTATTGAGACTCTCTTGTTGGTGCAATCAAAGTCTTTTTTTTCATTCTTTCATTCTCAATCGCTTATCCAGGGACGGGTCACAGGAGCTGCAGTATAAGCAGGGATGCCCAAACTATCCTCTCACCTGCCAACTCCTCCAGCTCCTCCGGGGGAATACCAAGGCGTTCCCAGGCCAGCCAAGAGAAATAATCTCCCCAGCATTTCCTGGGTCTTGGTCTGCCCTCTACCCAGGTGTCCAGGAGGCATCCTCTATAGATGCCCAAACCACCTCAGCTGGTTCCTCCTATGTGGAGGAGCAGGGGCTCTACTTTGACCCCCCCCCCCCCCCCCGAGTGTCCGAGCTCCTCACCCTATCTGTAAGGCTGAGACTTGCAGAGGAAACTCATTTCTGCCATTTGTGTCTGCAAGTTCATTCTTTTGGTCACTACAGAGAGCTCGTGACCATTGGTGAGGGTAGGAACGTAGATCGACTGGTAAATCGAAAGCTGGGCCTTCCAGCTCATATCCTTCATTACCACGACAAAATAGTACAGCTTCCGCGTTACTGGCGATGCTGCACCCGTCTGTCTGTTGATCTTCATCCCTCACTCAAAATCAAATTAAACCAATCAGTGTGTGTTGGGGCGAGATGGAAAAAGTCGTAGAAGAACTACCACACAGTGTTGGCACCAGAACAAATCTGATGGGCAGACCCAATATTTTGGGGTGGCAACAGTAAGAGTTGTCAGTTGGGTGGGAGGCATTGGGTAAGCAGACACTCCATAGCCACCCCCCTTGGAAGGGAAAAGGGTTATTTGTACTAGGATGAAGAACTTCATTAGAAAATAAAATCAAATTCAAATAAATTATGGTGTCCTTGGTGGGTGGCATTTGGGGGGGCACAATGGCTCATTTGGAGGGACATCACCCACCGAGCCTGAGTGGCAGCTATCAGAGAGATGATTGGCCCACATCTGCAGGAACAGGATTATATTGCAGTCATCTGACCAATAGCAAGGAAGCTTTCAAAATTCCTACTGTACTTTTTTGTGTATGACAGGTATATAATATTCTAAAAGGTCTGGATGATATTCAGCCAGATGGCTATTTCAGTATTAGTTTAGATACTAGAACTCATAGCCATAGGTGGATACTAGCAGGACAACATTTTAAAATGAATTTGAGGAAGCACTTTACACAGCGTGTAGTTAGAGTATGGAATAGTCTTCCTGTTAGTGTAGCGCAAGCTAAAACCCTGGGTTCCATTAAATCAGAGCTAGATAAGATTTTAACAACTCTGAGCTATTAGTTAAGTTCTCCCCAAACGAGCTTGATGGGCCGAATGGCCTCCTCTCGTTTGTAAATTTCCTATGTTCCTAAGGCAGAATTTCTGAATGTATTTTATTGCATTCAAGAAGCTCAGAAAAAAACTAACTCCAATTTTAGAGCGTTCTTTCTAGGTTGAAAGTACCAGTAATACTAAGACGTACACATGAAAATGTGTGCTTTTGTGATAAAGTATTAAACGTGACCGTGAAACTACAGAAGACCCATTGCTTCCAATATGAAATTCACCATCAGAATCAAGCTGTCATGTACATCAGCGAGAGATGCTCACAGCTCTCCTGAAGAGTTTAAGTACCAGGGTCCCCGTGTCACAGAACGTTATGTGTAAGTATACGGTACACGTGTTTATGTGCACATGGACTATTATTAGGTAGTCTCAGAGGTGAGTAATGTTGCACAAACAATTGTGGATCATTGTGGGGTTTCCTGTGTACCCAGAACACGATGATCAGGACCTCCTCCTACTCAATATGCTGTAAAGTCTAAGTGGCTGACAGTGATTATGATTCATTTCTGACCATAAATGGTGGGATGAAAGGACCTGGAAGAAAACTTTTCTTGGTATTTTATCTAAATTAGTACTCATGCTGCTTTATGGGGCTTTATGAGTTCAATGACTACCAAACTATTCCCAGAACTCTGACAATAATTAGCATAAAAGTTGTGTTTAATGGTTATTTTCAGAATGTTTGAAGAAGTTCACATCAGTGGCAGATAATGGTAGTCTAGACTGAACTTTTGATGTTTCTTTAAAACTGATCGCAGTTCTTGTCATCTCTTACAAGGACAGCACTGTCAAGCTAAACGCACAAGCTATGTTTTCTGCTAAGAGACTGAAAAAGCACACCCTTCAAAAGTGCCTGCGTTTTCAGCGTAAGAGGACACCGTGCAGTAAAAGGATTAAAAGGAAAAGGACATAACTCAATGCCATCCTGGCTAGCTCAATGACTGCAGACTGAGCGATGATGCAAGTCATAAGACTCCTGGAAAAAACAAGAATCTGATAGCTAAGATGATGTTACAGGAATGAATGTCCTTTACCTGAAAAGTACCTCAGTCTAAATTCATCTCTAAAGCACTACAAAATTGATTTAGCTGTATAGTGCATATTTTGAATAAGCTAAATTTGAGTATAAGCATGCGTGAGGGGAGGGGGTCGTGGCGTATGTGTATATTACATTGTGAGGACCAACTGTCCCCTCAATGTAATAAAAACCAGTTATTTTGGCTTTGTGGGGATCATTTTTCCGGTCCTTATTTTTTCAGTGCCCAGAAGAGGAAATTTAATTTAATGAAATCTGTGACTGCAATCACAGAGGGAGGGGGAGAGAGAGAGAGAGAGAGAGAGAGAGAGAGAGTTGAAGTATCTGGCCCAAGGGGACACAGCAGCAGAGTAGCTGATCTTTAGCAGACGTGGGCAGGCCGTATCTCCACCTGGCTGCTCAGCACCAAGCTTATATATGGAAACTGTTAGGATTGTTACGTCAATGCCGTGTTCCTCACTTTTCCATTTGCCTAAAGTGAGTGACTGATGCTGTTTTAAAATTAAACAATTTTTTTTTCATCCTTCTGAACTCGCATAACCTGAGCTCTGCCAACAGCTTTGCTTTTGATGGTACAAAGGGGAACCAGTGGAGCAGCAGCAGGGGGTCACATTGGTGACTGGTCATGGATGTGAGGGCCCGGCACTGCCAGAAAAGGTGCCAGCCAAAAAACCTGTTAATGCCTCTAAACAGTTGGGCATGCTGGACAAGTTTATGCAGTGCTGCAGATGGCACATACTTCAATCTTACTTTAATTTGTAAAGTTGCCTTCATCAAAACAGCAAGCAAGCCAAGGGAAGTAAGAGGCATAATTTACAGTATTAATGTAGGCAAACTATTTATTTAGAGCAACGTGAAAAAGTAAACCTCAGTCTGTTATGGGGCTTTAATGCAATTTATTTCAATTCATTTCAGTTCAGTTCAGTTCAGTTCAACTTAACATCAATTACTTTTATAGAGTAATTTTTGTCTGCAGGACTGCAGGTCCCACATCAGTAAACCTAATTATACAATCCAGCATTATGCATATGGGTGTCATCAGAGGTGATCTTCAGAGTGGATTCATAGTCTTCTCTTAAATGTTCTGTTGGGACTGCTTTTGATGATCAGCTGATCTGTGCTGATGCATGATCCATGGAGTGGTAGCTCCGGGGCTGGCAGGATGTCTGTATATGCTCAGGAATCTGAACTTTGGTGATTATGACGGTAAATTATAAGCATGACTAATCCTGCACACTGAGACGGAAATTCTGCTAGAATGATTTCCCCGCAGGCTTTTATGAATGGCAGGACCCTCAACTGAGGGGTTTAATGCTGCCACCTACTGTTAGATTTTGAAATTGCTTGTCAATAATTGGTATCAAGACCCACGTTGAGAAATTCAAGTCATTTCTATTTCACGGAAGCCACTCACACAGTTTTTCTTGAATCTCTTACTCTTTTTGTTTTTGTTTTAAGAACAGCAGCTCTTACCTATGCTTAATTGGGATATGTTATATACTGTATATTACGCACATCAATAACCCTTTTAAGCATATAAGCTGTACATTAGTTTAATTTATACAATTTAAATATTCGTATTGTAGCACTGTACATTTAAAATTTTACACTGTAGCCATTGAGTCAGACAGATAGAGAGCAGAGGGCACATTATTAGCGATTGCGAGGTCCCTGCTGCTCGATAGCCTTGTCTATTTCTGCCAAGTAGATGGCAACCCCTCCAGACAGATGCATATCCAATAACACAGTGTCTGCAAAGTTGCATTAGCTGCTGAGGAAAGAGGAGGAAAAGCACACCAAGGTCATACCCAGCTTTGTTGTTGCTTAATGTAATTTAATGCAATTAGGCATATTGTGTTTTTTAAGGAATTCATCTTTTTTTGTCCATCCATTCATCCGTCCATACATCCATCTTCTACACCCGCTTTTCCTATGCAGTGTGACAGCTTTCTGGAGCCCATCCCAGAAGCTATAGGCACAAGGCAGAGAATAACTCAGGGTGGGGTGCAAACACATCGCAGGGCGCACATACCAATCACATGCACAGTAGCAACACCAATTCACCTTAACATATTTTTGGACTGTGGGAGAAAACTGGAGTACAGGGAGCAAACCGCACGAGGACACAGAGAGAACCTGCAATAATAATAATAATAATAATAATAATAATAATAATAATAATAATAATAATAAGAAGAAGAAGAAGAAGAAGAAGAAGAAGAAGAAGAAGAAGAAAATCATCCTATGGAAAGGGTTCTTCGAAGTAATAGCGAGTTATTATTCCTTTGATCGCGTTACCGAAAGCTACGTTACTTTTGATAGACCTACCCGCATGGGAAAATTATATGAGCGATGATTATAAATGGCAACCAGTAGAATTTCTAAACAGAATATACATACACTCACATTTGAATGGTACTGGAGCACGCTTGTATACTGTATATAATTAATCACAATCGAAAAAAGTCTTCTTGTCCTGAAAATTCACGTACAGTTTTTTTTTTGGTGACGTCATGCTTACCTAAGAGCGCCCTTGAAACCATTCTCCTTCCCCCGCGTCGCGAAAGTTTAGTATTCTAGTCTGAGACAAAGTGAAACTGAAGTCAGTGCCACCTCAGAAGCCAGCACCGCAAATTAGGTAGCCATTCTGTGCAGAGGATGCGGGTACATCTACTGTATGGGCTCTGCCGGCCAATTTCCCTTTTTCTCGGAAGGTACCGTCTGCGCACAAGTGAAGTCGGTGTATCTTCGAAGCTGGGAACCTAGAAGAGTGCTCGTGTACTGGTGTCAGTATCTGACATACCTATACGGGCACCCTTAGCACCCCTTAATGCTGCCCTGGCTAATTAATCATCGTGTCCTGGCCAGGATCCCTGCTGCTGAGGAAATTTACACTGTTAGATTGATTTTATTAAAATTTTCTATGTCATGTCAATAAAGGTTTGAGCATTTCTAAAACATTATTTTAAGATTATCTTCGGAATAAAATATATATCTATCTATCTATTAAAATAAATCAATATAATACATTTTATTTAAAGGTGCCTTTCAAGGCACTCAAGGACACCTTACAAAAAAGACAATCCACACAATATACAAACTAACTTCTGTATGTGTATTAATACATTCAAATCCATCGCAATCAAATAAATTAAAAGCCACCTAAATAAAGTTTAAAAAATTACAGTGAATAAGCAAGTTTAAAAAGATGAGTTCTGAGGTGATATTTGAACGTAGAGAAACAGTCAGTACTTCAAATATCAAGAAGGAGTGAGTCCCAAAGAGGGCCCAAGAGCCGTAATATGAAGGACTTTAAAGGTTAATAGCAAAATCTTGAAATTAATATGATATCTGACAGGAAAGCGACAAAGCTGCTGAAGAGCAGGGGGTTTTTTAATGCTGCTCAGCGAAACATTTTAACTTAAGCTTGAAACTAAACACAATTACTTCTCCCTTTCTTGAGGTATAGAAGTTTCAAGAAAATGACAGGAAGCAGTGGAAAAAGGAGACAGGGTCTGTGAATGGGTGAAACTGAGTACTTTGGCAATGAGATCATCTCTCAGAATAGGCTGAACTGGGTCCAGCATTTCCATTTTGGAACACATGTGTTTATACTGATTTTGGGTTGTCTGTTAGTGCCAAGATGGGGCTCAGGAAATGTGTGTGTTCATCCTGGTTAAACGCTCTGCACTTAGGGTGAACGTTCTCTGGTCACAGGACAGGTCCCAACTTCCTGCTGGCCCTTTCAAGGGAACCTGCCTCAAATACAAACACTAAATTCAACTTAACGAACTATTATTTAAAAGGATCTCCATGTTTAAACAATACATTATAGTTCATAATGTTAATTTTCTGCTTAATGAAGAACCTTTAATGTAGGAAAAAAAATCAGTACAGTAGCTCAGCAGGTAACGTCTTTTTGCCTCGAGGTTGCATAGGCCTACGGAAAAAAGCAGCCTCATATGTGCATATGCCAAATTTGAAAAATTCAAAAAAAAAAATTGCTTACACAATTGTTTGTGTATTTATACTGCATATGCATACTTCCATGCTGAAATTTACTCAGTTTCACTGTTCACTGTTTGGTTCGTGTATTCACAGCTCCGTCTAGTGTCGAACATTGGTTTTACATGTTCTTAATTGAAATCTGAGCATGTGCATTTGAAGTACAACCCTTAGCGCATTAGAAAAGATGCAATTAAGTATTGATTGAAATTAAATGATTTCAATTTGTGTATTTCATAGTGTATTTCCCACTTACACAAGTATGAGTACAGCTATACTGGAATGCTTCTCTTTGTCCTCCCATTTCGCTCTCCATGAGACACATGGACACGAGTATTAGTTATCAGTTCATGCACTTTACAAAAGTTTTAACCCTTAGCCACTTAATTATTCTGCAAAACGTATAATGTACAATTAGCCTGATGCAATCTGTGAATGTCAAACATTAATGCAAGAATTTCATTAGGACAACAAAGAACATTCAAATGAAACGATGAGTGTAACACTGAAAATGCGACTTGCGATTATGCTGAAATGCCCGTGAACATTCCCAGCTCTGTGTCTCAGAGCCGAATAATATATCTGCAGTTCAAACGTCATATGATGATATCAGCCATGGCTCATTAGAAACGTCTGCTGTTTAAGTGTGATATATTTGAATTTAGAGAATGCACCTACCTACCTATACCTTACCTTACCTTACCTTACCTTACCTACAAGGAACAATATTTTTAAGCAACTGGGTAATGTATTTATGTAAACAACGTAATTTGGGAATGGATTACAGT
This sequence comes from Mormyrus lacerda, assembly GCA_015163995.2. Lineage (NCBI taxonomy): Eukaryota > Metazoa > Chordata > Actinopteri > Osteoglossiformes > Mormyridae > Mormyrus > Mormyrus lacerda. The sequence goes on along the minus strand of JAABNX020000008.1, from coordinate 25,084,010 downwards.
TTTTTGATTGCTTTGCCCGATTTCTCAAATGACAATTAACATTTACGAAACAACAAGTGTGATACAATCAGCAATGAGAAATGACATTATGGTGTGGAGATAATGTTTGTTGTTTTGAAAATATTAATTTCAGAAATGCTCCAAAATAGTTGAGAAAATGGTAGCATATTACTTTTTTTTGATTGCTTTGGCACATTTCATGAAACATGAATCATTATCAAGACTACAGTATAAGAGCATTTCTCAAAACAGTTCATTCATATAGCACAATGGTATGGTTTAACTGCAAAGCTGCAAATGTCTCAAAAGCAAATACTTTCACCAGTTAATTAATGAGTGCCACCAAAATGAAAAGTACAATCAGCATCGTTTTAACCATTACAGTCAAAAAGCTTAGATATACTGTATTGTCAGAATATTAGTGTAAGCATGCTCCTGCTTGCCAAATTTCTGAATGATACTCATTTCTCATTTTCTCATTGTCACTGGCCATTGAACAAACTATTTAACAAACTGATACTTATTCATGTGAAAGGCACCAGTTTTGACACTGAAAGGTTCTACTGCACATTACAGTATGTAAAGTTCACTGGCAAGAGAAAGCACTCGCATGCACATGTAACTTCTTCAGGTCTCAAGACACTGTACTTAAACAAGCTTTATAGTCTTTATAATTAGCTTATACATTTCATTAATTTACGATTTATAAATACAGCTTGTTTAAGAGTCTATTTTTATTAAGATTTATTTGAATCAACTTTTTAACTTTAGTGCTTGAACAACTTAAATTTCGTGAATCTTAATATGCATATAAAATTATTAATATTACTTGTATTTCTTTGATTTAGATTTATGGAAGCATATTTCTTATAATTAAATTGTATAAGATGAAAAAAATGACCCAAATATTTTTTCTGTGTATAGGAAGTGGATGTAACGAATTAGAACTACACACATTACTGGAATCATTTTTCTATGTGGTGGGATACCTGACGTGTACTGCGAAGTTCATATTTGCCTGATTGGGCATATTTCCGGGCCTGACTGGGAGTGGAAAGACGTTTGCGTTCGTCTCATTTTCTGATAAAATACACACATACTATTACTGAAACTGCTCATATATGTACTTTCCTCAGAGTGGTAACAAGTTAGTAGAATCGTGTTCAATTAATACGAATCGAAAGCCAAATGAAGTTCTGAAGGTAACCCTCGCTACATGAACCCCCCTACAGGCGCAGTCGCGTCGTTGCATTGGGCTGCGCAGCATTTCAGGTGGACCGGAAAATCTGAATAAGAAGCTGCGAATAAGAAGAAAACTTCAGCCTCGTGATTATGCAGCTAAGCGTAAATTCGATCTTAGCCTACGATGGACGTAAACTGTCCCTAAATTCGAGTTTACGCAATACTAAAAAAATAATCAGTTGCACCACGCAATAGTTTCAACGTAGAATTAAGTTACAGCGTAAATTTTATCATTTTTAACATTAGGTGCACATGTAAGGTCCATCGTAACAGAAAGTGGTGAAAATGGGACAAATGTGAATAACCTAACAAATTTTATTTTGGTTTTAACATGTGATAGTATAACAGTATCAGGGATAATTTTAACAAATTGTCTTTAATAATTTGTTACTTTTTCCACTGATTTTCCTTTTCATGACACATCAGTCGCATGTCTAGACTTTACAACTTGTTTTTCCGAGACAACTTATTTTGTGATCTTGAGAAACTTGGCTATATGGAAATCGTGAGGAAAATGCGTCCTAATCTCGACATGAGAAAGAAAACGATAATGATGTATGT
>JAABNX020000008.1:25053038-25068421 GCA_015163995.2 Mormyrus lacerda | reverse complement strand
TAAAAAAGATTTGATATTTAATACTATTGTTCAAATCATCCCGCGGGCCGTATTGGACACCATAGTGGGCCGTATTCAGCCCGCGGGCCGTATGTTTGACACCCCTGATCTAAATGTAACACATTAGAAAGGATATCAAGGTATGGAAAGGACAGCGATCTTAATGATTAATGATAAACCTACACATCATCCCGCTACACCAGGGCTGTCAAACGCACTTCAGTCAATGGGCCATATTGGACCCAGTTCAATCTCAAGTGGTCCTATCAGTGTGTGTGTAGTATAGTAGTATAGTCCATATTACTAGACGTCTGATGGTGCTAATCAAAATTTAATTGCCAGTATAATACACAGTCATCAAAGTGTGGCATTTAAACAGAACGTCACCTGTGATTTCATTCTCAGTAAAGGTAGTCTCCATTCTGTTTAGTTTATTAAATGAATCACCAGGCAGAGATGAATAAAGAAAATACGGTAAAATATGTGAGATCTGGAATCCTGTCTGCAGCCACATTTCTTGGCGAGCCTAAGAGGGCAACACTGACTGGACAGTGGGCATCTGCAGCTTTGGACGGGCATGTCTTCACAAACTCACCATCCAGGTACGGCTTCGATGATGCGGCTGACTCATTAGCGTTTATGTAACTAGATTTAACAGCCACCTCACTCAATCCCGAATGCAGTATAAAATGCAGTGCCGTCATGTCAGTCCAGCCAGTAAGTCGTTTGCATTCCGTTATATTCTCAGCATAGCAAGTCTGATGGTCCCTGTGAATATTACAAATATTTAGATTCCTTCAGAACTTCCTCTCTCTTAGGTGGAAAAACAAAGAATGGCAGGGGTTTTCTTCTTTATTTACTAAATTGTAATGTGAAAATTTTCAAAATGTGTCTGTGTTCTGAGATCGTCTTGCTGACTTTATTATAACCTTTATCAGCGTAACTTTTCATTTTGTGTTTGTAGGCTGCATAGAATGAGGGAATGCGGAGTATTCAGTCCGTTGGCCTTGAGTATAACATCTGTGATCAGCAAAGTTGATCAACCCAAAATAAAGAGTCATACCTAACAGGGCGTGTCATAAGGAGCATTGGTCCTTTCTGCATAAGTGCTGCCACAGGCCACGTTGGTTTATATCAGGGCTGGGGAACTTGTTCCATGGAGGACCGGTGTGGGTTATGAGCTTCCCTTTACATACAATCAGCCAATAACAGTTTATCTCCAGGACTGGAGTTGAGAATCGCTGCTTTATTATTGGCTGATTGAGAGGTCATCCCAAACACCTGGACCAAATGTGTCAGGTTCCCCAGCCTTGGTTTACATACCTTGCATGGATATACAATATTTTATGATTCCCTAGACTGCAAAGGGTTAAATAATGTTTGATTTTGGGCTAAAATGTGACTTGTGTGGGAAAGGAGCAAAGTGTCTGGACGTATGTTTCCGAATGCAGTTACAATGGCTATAACGCCTAATTAGTATTGCAGTGCTCCATCATAATGCATACTATGTGTCACTAATTAAATTTTTTGTTAAAACGAATGATGAGTTTTAACGCTTTTCATATATACTCTGCTGGGTGTATATATATATATCCAGGAAGAGCCGCCAGTCGTAGCCGAGCCAGAAACGCATGGAAAATACTATCCCTTGTATTTTAAAAAACTGCCGAGAGGAAGGCATCGTCAGTAGCCCGACAGGCGTTGTGAGCGCTGTCCATTTCCGGTGCTTTGTGATAAGCCACTACACCGTGTTCGACTAGGCGTACGGCGGCGTCTTTCCCGGATTCCCGCTGCGGCTCGGCGCAAGCCGCTCTCGTTCTGTTCTGTTCTGTTCCGGATCTCAGTCCGGCTCCTGTCTGCGGGTATGAGGTTCAAGAAGAATGGCTCTTATACTCTGAACAGGTGAGATTTATGAAAGCGAAGTGGTTTTTAAGGAACAGAAACAGCGTTTTAATAAATTGTACTTGGGGTGTTAAACGGCGCACTATGTCTAGCCCCGGTTTAATGGGAAATGCCGTGCGGTCGCATTGTACTCTACCATTGATGTTTTTCGAGCGTTATTAATTTAAATGTGATGTGTTAATCTGAGCAGTTAATGCAGGACGTCTTTATGGCGAATATGAGATGCTTTTTCAAGATGTATTAACAACAGTGAGAGACGGATTGAACAATCTGGGGCTTTAATCCATGTGAGATTCCATAACTTGTGTGCATCGTGTTTGTGTCGCCTGATAAAACAGCGTACAAAGGAAATAGAAAATTAACTAATTTCTGCCTTAATGTAATATGCATGTCAGTAAACCTGCCTAGTATATAAAGTATTTTCCTCGTACAAGTCAGACCGTGTATTCGCGCGTTGCATGCCTTTTACAACTGATCTTTAAACTCATTGTATGTGTGTTAAAAGTAAATCGTCTTCGCCAATTTTAAAACGGGAACCAAAGCTGTTTACATGTTAAGTGAAACAGATGGAGCCCTGCCTTTCCATTTATCCCTTGGTGCTAATGCAGGTGTTTGTCTCACCTGTAAGCAACATGTTTTCTGTGTCTCTCGCAAGGATACACGGGGGAGTGGGGACGAGGAAAGTCGGAGCTGCACCATCGGTTTGCCATGATTCCTTTTTAAGTGACCCTGTTGTAGATTCAGCTCTGTGATACATAGGCCATACACTCCGGTGTAATATCGTTTCTCATTGGTCTGTGCAACAACAAGTAATACATAGGTAGACATGAACATAACTGGTACGCAAGTAAGCATTCACCACTAAAAGCGATACAAGAAATGATCATTTTGACCTTTATAGAATGCACGGTGATTTCATGTCATATATAGGTAAGGAGCACGCACTGATTACAGTGTGTCACCACACCCACCACACGATAAAGCACCTCAGGGATGAGAATCTGAGTGCAGCAATGTGGCGGGTGATACCTCAGTGCCACAGTCGTCCGAATGGACCAGTGTGAGGTTTTTCTCCAGTGGCTGGAGTGCCAATCCTGCCACCTAGTTACTTCTTGTAAATTGGAGGACCTCCTTTTAGGGTTGGATGTAGATTAACATCATACCCAGGGCAAAGCAATTGCAGGGCCTTGCTCAAGTAGAATTAATCTGGGCATTCACAGGATTTGAACCAGCAACCAGTTGCTAGCACAGATTCCTAGCCTCAGAGCCACCACTTAGTCATATCTAGGGCTGCACAATTAATAGCAAAAAACCACAATCTCGATTCGCATCTCTATGGGATCTCATTTCTAAATTACAACGGTTCTTCTAAGATGTATTACATGAGCTGGATCAAATCAAAACTAGTTTTCTCCAGAGAGTCTCAAGCGTCCTATAATTTTGCATTCTCTTTAAAAGGTGCTTTTTCATCGCACCAGGCAACATTTGGTACTTCAAGAAGCTACCAAAAGTACAGTATTTCAAGGTGTTGGTTTTCCCCTGGTGTAAAAACTGATACTGGCGGCGAATGACATCACAGCATGAGGTGGGGTATTTTGTACAGAATTTGCAAACTGGCTGTAGTATATTATAGGGCTGGACAATGTACAATATTAATACCAACATTGCATGTTGTGCACATCCTATTCTTACTTTGACGGTCAACTAGATTAAGATCAGACTTTTTCTTACTTTCAGTTCTGTAAATGGACATTAAAATGATCAAGTTTTGCAATTTGAATGGTTATTCCGTTTCAAGATTGTCTAGCATATGTTTAAAAATCAGTTCAAAGTTTACCTTTGCTGCTTTTGCATGAGCGCTGCATGCGTTCTCAGAGACATTCATAATCATTTTCATCCTTGCTGTTTAAATCATTCCTAGAATGGTTTTTGAGAAATTTATTTTATTTTGTTTCTAAATACTGCAATATTTATTACAATAAAATTACAATGCAACACTTAGATATTTTCCAGTACTGTGCTGTCCTACTTTTATTATTATTATTTATTATTATTATTATTATTATTATTATTATTATTATTATTATTATTATTATTAGTTAAAGCTTGGGTCACTTCATTTGTCCACGTCATGGCTGTCGTTAGGTCCAGTCACTTGGGGCTGTAGCCCTGACTATTTTACCCCCGATGCTAATCTTCCTTCCTTCAAAAAACAGTCAAGTCCCAGGTAAACTTGACTTAGACCTTGGTCTTTTCAATAGCTTGAAAAAAAAGTTATAGAGAATCTCAATTCTAAGCAAAAGAATCACGATTCACATTTTTCCAGAATCATACAGCCCTTGTCATATCAGCGCAAATGCACATGAAGTACGCATTTGCACTGTTACAACAATCGATTGCCAAACATTTTGCTTTTAAATTTTAATGCGTGCCTGCATACCAGTTATGTGCTTCCCTTTACATGTTAGACACACAATGTTTTATGTTTGACACATGGCTGTAGAATCTAGACATGCACATTAGACGAGATAAAATTGACAATATTTTTCACCCTAATTTATAAGGATTTGACCCTAAGCGCATTTTCTGAATCATGCTTTTATGCCTTTATTTGGTGGTTAATTTTAGCTTTAAAGCATCGCGTGATAGGCCTGATAGCATGATTACATGTAATCTTAAAACCCCATAATAGCACCCTGGAGTTGTGATCTGTAATTTGTCATCCCTGTCCAGCCGATTAATTGTGGGAATCCAGACAAAGCAAGAATCCTGCATTTCCTGCCTCCTCTATAAAAAGACGGTATCAGTTAATCGCAGCATTTCCTGCCGCCTCAGGCAGATAGACTAATTACACAGGTCATGAGTGTCATTGATGAGAGGTAATCTCTTGCCAAGTGGGAATATGCAGCCACACAGGGAAAACGCTCACATTGAGCCCCCCGTATGAATAACCTAACGGCCACTGCAGCTATGACTGACTGAACATCACAGCATGGCCGCCAGTGCTGTGAAGCCACTCTGCAGTTGTTCTCCACTCCCCAGTGCACCTGGGAGTTCCTGCTTCATCATGACCACTGCTTCCGGAACTTTCTTTTAAGGCTTCCCTCTGGATTCAGTCTCTTCCCTCTGCGGTCACATGCTTTGCTGCTGTGCTACTGCACTGCTGAGACACACTGTACCCTGTGCTGCTGCAGTGCTGAGACACACTGTACCCTGTGCTGCTGCTTTCCCTCATTCAGGGGTCATTGCTGTACTCTCTGACTCGCTTGCCTCCGCCACCACCAGTCTTATGTTCATATCAGTCACATGATGTTTGCTGCCGCCACTTCAGCTGTGAAGGTTAGTTGTGAATAAATGTCGCTTCCAAACTGATTCTCTTAATGATTTTAGGAACCACAGGAGGACAGTTTCACAAAGCTCATGGTCCCCATTTAGACATGAAAAATAATAGCACAAAAGTGCTTCCCCCCCCCCATGATCCAGTACATCCAGTTTTATAGTCAGCAGTATATTTATGTAAGTACATTTGCTAAGCTAATCTCTGCTTTGAGAGAGCGAGGGAGGAGGAGAGAGGGAGAGAGAGAGAGAGAGAGAGGACGTTTGGGAACATGAGGGAGGGGAGAGCGCAGGCAGTCCCTGTGACGTGGTGAGCCCCCCCCCGCCAGCCCCTGTGCAGGTGTATGCTCTGGTGACGGCACTTCTGTATCTCTCACTCCAACCTTGCGGCTGCTGCTGACTGCTGAGAGGAAGGTTCCCCCGGAGGGTGCCGTACCAGAGTTTGCCGCATCTCCTCTAAACACAGCCGAAGGAGTCGAGAAAAGCAGTGCGGGACGACGGAGTGGTCCCGGCCGTGTGCCGCCATCTCTGCAGCTTGCATGGGTGTTCTGGTCTGCTGTGACTGCTTCTTCTATAGGTACAGGCTGGAATATTGTCCCCCCCCCTAATATATTACTTGCAGTTTTTGAGAAATGTGTTAAATAAGCAGCTTGCCTGTGTGGTGCATCAGTTCAGTTCAGGTCATTCTCTAATTGAGCGATGGTGTGATTTTTCAAGGCTGGAAGATTGATGGCATCGCAGTAATTAATGTTTGTAATCAGGGGCACGGCAACCTATTGCTTTGGAGGTGAGTGGCTGGGGACCGAGCTGCTGCCTCCTTTTATTATAGTTTAATCAGTTTGTCTTCAAATGTTTTTTTCTTTCCTCTTGCTGGTTTTTCAAGCTTTCCTGTTTGCAGTGATTTACTGAGACCTTCCTCTGTATAATTAGTCTCTGGAGTTTGTGGAAGTCCATCACTGGGAGCATCACTTTGGAATTTTGCTAGTTGGGATTTGTAGTCAGACAGCCCTGTGAAGCAGCAAGTGCATGTCAGCAGATGGTGTCTGTTTGTTTTTAGCCAGATGGGCGGGAAGGAGCTTCTAAATAACATAAGGCTCTGGGCTTTTTAACACTGCAGTAAGAAAGCTTGGCTTCACGCGCGCACACTCTCGCCCTTTGTCGCTTGCTGTCTTGTGAAACACGCGCACTTGTGAAACACGCGCACTAGTCAAACACGCGCACACACACAGACCGTTGTTTAAAGCAGCCCTGTGCAGTGTAGATGTTGTCCTTGGTGCCTGTCGAGCTGCAGTATTCACAACTGGATTTAAGCTGTCAGCAGTGTGACTGCCTCCCGCTCCCCCTTTTTTGTGGGGATCTGACGGCCCTGTATCACTTCCCGTGTCACTCCTTATGTCACGTTTGTGTCGCCCTTGCCGCTCCTGAACTTGGAAGCGATCGAGTGTCAGTCTCTCCTCTGCCCTGCGCTTTTTCTCTGGGTCATTTACAAACGCTGCAGTCAACAGAAACGTAGGGCATAAAGTGAGGTCGCTCACGGACTTCAGGCCAGGCCGCGCTAGAGCCCAGGTGGTCAGCTGGCTGGGGGCGGGGGGAATGTGGGGGTTGGCGCCTCTTGGTCGTCCAGCCCCCGTCTGACTCCATGCTTGGGATCTCGTTCCCATGTTGTGGATCCGTGTTGAGTCAGGCTGGAATTGGGCAGCTTTCTCAATTCGCCTGTCAAGGAGGGCGACTGGAGCCTGCGGCAGGAAGGTAACGTATCTGACTGGTGTCCTTCAGCACGGCAGCTGCTGTCCTTAGCTGTGGTCTTGGCCTCCGCGCCTGGGTCGGACAACCAGCAGAGACGGTAAATCTGGCCAAGACAAGGTGACCCAGACAGTGTCCATGCACACGGGCACACACATGCACACACACATAGAGTGAAGTGTTACAGCTTCAATCCTAAAACCACAGTTCAGAAAAGTGGCACAATATGGATGTTCTTAGTCCTAATTTAGATTCAATGATTTTTTTTTAAATGCTGCCACCAATTGAAATGTATGTAGTTACCTGTCTAGAACTTGTGTGTAGCAACAAGTTAGTGACAGTTTGTGTCAAGGTTTATCTAGGTGAATACACATTGAAGACTGGCTCATCTGTGAGATGCAATGTAGTGCCGTTGGGTAGCACATGGAACTGAACCTAAATGAATTATATTATGTTGGAAATATCCCTTTTGATAGCTAATGCTTTAGAGGGAGTGGAACACCCAGTGTGTTCTGTGTCACGTTTTTGCATATCATGATGCCACCATCTTTGATCTGCTTTGTGGTGGACCTCTATAAAAGTAAGCATTAACGTTTCATGCATGACAGGGTTCCAGCCCCTTCGCCTTTGTGGTTTTTTTAAAACCTTGGTAATTTTATTTATAAAGTTTATATTTGATTGTTATGCAGTAACTTTAGAATGTTTGGCTGTGTTCTGGGGGATATATTATTGAAAAGAGGCAGTGTGGAAATCAAGGCCTAAGAAGAGAGGCCAGCAAGATGGCTAAACTTGGTGAGGAAACATTTCTCTAAGAACACTAATTTTTATTTCTTTAATCTGCACTGCAGAGTTATACTGACAGAATAGATCCTGAGGTTTATTATGAAGAGAGCATTGGTAACACTGCCTCAGATCCTGCTCTGAAGAGCCCTTTGTCTATCATTAGGCCATCTTGGATGGGTATTGAAGCTCTGAAGTATTGAACAAAATATCTGTTTTCTCAAGGGACTGGGCTGGGCTTAATGACTTGGCTCTGAATCACGCCGCATGGACGCCTTCTCCTGGCCTAAAGAGCACCTGAATGCCGTTTAAGACAGGCCGTGTGTCTATCAATCATTAGTTTCATTTTATGACTGCACTTGCTTTATTTTTAGTGTACCGAATAATACTTTTTTTTAACGTGTGTGGTTTTTAAAAGCTGAATTTTCATTTTCTTCAACAGCACAAAAGTGAAGCATTTCTCCTGGGAAAGCTGAGCATTTTCTGGTATAGGAGTAGAAAAGAAAAGAAAAGAAAATGGTTTTAACTGTACCTTTTACTCCATTTACCTGAATTCCCACCTCCCTCCAAAAAAGATAAATGAAAATTATGTTCCAAAAAGAGAAATGTAGCGACACGGCAAACGCAGCTAAATTAAGTCATTTATTCATTTGGCCAGTTTGGCTGTGTTCAACTTCCAGGGCATAGATGTAATGTTCACTAGTTGTGAATTTGTGGTGATGTTGCATATACATTATACACAGTAGTGAGCGTGGAACACATAAGCTCTGTGTTTCTAAAATAACTAATCGATAAAGCAGCATTCATCGTAATTAGGAGAAAGCTAGCTACATGATAATAGATTTGTAATTGGCTTGTGAGCTGTCTGATTAAATTGGTTCACACTTTAATTCTCCGGACATTCTCGTTTAGTTGATATGAATGCATTGCATTCTGCATAGCTGTGTTTAAGATGTTTTGTTCATTCTTTTTGCCCATTTTCCATAACTACATATCGATAACTCTCTTAAAAAAAATTCCCCAATCATACTAAACAATTTCTCTTTTCCATTAGGGCTGGGCGATATCTTAAAAAAATAAATAAAAGTGGTGTTTTAATTGAGAAATATCAGGATAAACAGTAATTTTGAGCTGTCCGGCACAGAGGGGTTGCCAATTGGCAGTGCTGATAGCCTTTTTTTAGTCTGTGGAATACGATGGCTGATTGGCCGATGATTAGCTAGCTAGAATTTAATTATGATTTAGCGACACGTCACTGACTACTTTAAGCAGTGGTTCACAAATTGTAAGCCCTGGGTACGTGCCACTACTATAACTGACTGCATACATTAAAACCTTTGCATAACATGTGAGGAGTTAGTTTTTTTTTTTCTTTTCTTTTCACTGTGTCAGAGACATGGACTAGAAGGCTGAACTTAAAACTAATTTGTAAATCTTATATATTTTGCTTAAAGCCTACAAAGACTTACTTGTTTTTTATTAATGATATCAACATACCGCTCAGCCCGATTTTCCATTTCCTAGTTTTTTTATTTATTATTATTAAATTAAATTAGACATTTGTCCAATCATAGATCTTCCTTTCTGTAAGTGACGCCAGTCCCAGGTCTGCAGAGGTGAAGACTCGTACACACGCGTGTGTGGGTGTGAGTTAGGGTCCGTGCTCACATACTTATTACATTGTGATAAAAACCTGTTTGTTTTCATCTTGGGGGGCCATTTTTTTCGATCCCCATGAGGGGAAAAAGTCAGTTTTATAAAAATCTGACTGCAATCAAAAAAACTAAAAATGCCAAAAGTCTTGTATATTGTATGGTTACTTATGGTTAAGGTAGGACTGGATAGGGGTTAAGGTCGTCATTGTTGGGATTATAGAGAGTCCCCACAAAGATATGAAAACCATAAATGTGTCTACCTGTCAGCCATCTGCTCGTCACTCCCCCGGCTGCCCACTTCATCTCAACACCCCCAGTTCTCTAGCTTCAGGTTAACAGAAGACTTTCCTGCAAGTGTTTTGCTATTAATTGGTCAAAAATGGTGTAGCTGTTTTGTATGTACATATATGGACCGCTCTCTTTTCTATAGTCGTCTCGGTATTACCTATTTTAATAGGATTAAATCTAAACTGACTTTTCTGAATGACTTGGCTCTAGAAGAGGAATGCTGGTTTCATGTGTATGTGACTATTTTAATTTTCCTATGTTGGAATCGTGTGCTATGAAAATAGGCTTAGAAAACTTAACCTTAGGTATTATAAACCTGGATATAAGTACCTGCTCATGGGGTTATTTTTGGCACTTAGTAATATCATCCCACAACGTTTTCTTTGAATGGGTGCACAGATACCTTGGTTGTGTTGTGCTTGGATCATCTTACCATGTGGTTTAAGGGCTTAGGATCTCCGGTTCAGGGCCTCTGCACTTTGTATCCCGGGGAAAATGCCTTCCCAAAATAGCTCTATAAACAGAAATAGTGTTTACATATTCTTTCCTGGTGTTCCATGCAAGCATTTATAATTTGAGATGTATTTAGACCCTGTTCCCTCAAAACATTTATCCTGCCTCTGATTGACTTCTAACATGCAATTGAGCATATGGAATGTCTACTTGAACTGCAAATCGAATAGGCCTTGAAGCTGGGGTAATATGTATTAACTTCTTGCTTTAATGGTGAGCTAGATGCTGTCACGCGAGGAAAGCAGAGCTTAGAGCAAAGTCGAACGCGAGGTTTAGCCAGGCTGTGTGTCCACGCTGCAGCTGCACTCTTTAGCATAGCTGAGTAATTGCCTCCAAGACTGCAGTGCAGTTCTGGCGTCCTCTCCCCGTCATTTATTTCAATTATCCAAGGCAAGCAACAATTCAGGGCCTGAAAGAAGGGAGTGTTTTTGCAGGCAGTCAGACGGGCATCCCTTAGCGATGCATGGTGTCATCTGGCTGTTGACCTTGCCTTGATGCTTACTACTCCTCTCTCCGATTTTGAATCATTTTTTTTATTTTTATTTATTTATTTATTTTTTTTTTAAACGAATGACTTTGCTTTGCTCACGGAGTCTGCCTTAAAAGCATAGCATATGCATCCGTTTCCCCCGGACTGGGAGAATGATCTCGATGACGCTCTGGTAGTGGGCTTGTATTTTTCTGTTCGTTCCTGCCTGAGCTGTCAATGAATAGCAAGCTCCTTGGGGCAGAGCTTGAAAATCAAGCAGTGAGTAAGGACAGGAGGTGGAGAACAATGAGGGGTGGCTTTTTTTGGCCGCCCGTTGCCGGTCCTGTCCAGGCATCCCTTCCAAGAAGTGCCCGCCCTCTTGCCGGTGTCCCAGCTTACTGGTGAAGCTACTCTTCAATCCACACTCACTGTGGCTACTCTTGTGGTCTCCTCATTCATCGCACATGTATTGATTTGACCCTTTAACCCTTTATATCTTTCTCCTTTTATAAGTCAATGGCTTCCGCTGGCTCTTTGAGTAGAGAACATCTGTTTGGTTGGCTCTCTTCATGGGCAGAATTTCTCTTGCGTGAAAGCTGACATAAATTGTGCCGTTCTAGCTAGCAGAAACCGCACTCACCACTTTTTCCCATTCCACTAGGATGACCGATGATTGCGGTCAATGGGTCTTACTTTGAGGAACTGATTTCATGGTCCAATTTTCCATAATTTTCTTCTTAGTCATCTTGCATGGTTAGGTGTGGCTGTACTGTAGTGCATTTTGACATTGGGTGTTGGGGGTGTGGGTAGTTTTAGTTCTCCACTGTAGATTCGCTAAATGTAAATGATGAAACTAGTACCGTTCTCTAATTGGTGTTATATTACTGAGGTACTCTGAGTCAGAGCTATTTATAGCATCACTTAGGGCCTTTGAGTTACCAGAATGCTGAGGTTTTTGTGTGCTGCAGTTTTTTTTCCCCAGAGTGCATACACTCGTGAGTTGCTTTGTAGCTGCCAGATAGAACATTGTGTAATAATGCATGAAGAAGCATTTAATCAATTGTTCTGTGTTGAGAATTAAGAAGTGTTTTTCTGGGGTGGAAACTCTTCCACGTTGCTTTGATTTTGAGATTTCATTGAGGTTCCACTGTTTCCGAGAGAGATGACAGCACTTAAAGAAATCTGCTTCCCATGTGGGTGAAAGTAACACGAGGATTCTGAAATAGCCAGGTGCCTTAAAGTAAAATGGAGTTCATTTTCTGAGACGTGGGAATTGAATTTCCATTTATCCAGGGGCCAGGCAGGTGACACACGCCCCTGCTAGAGGGCAGTGTCTGCTCCCGCTTCCATCATTGCTTTATGGAATGTAATAACTGAAGACGTTTGACCTTCCCATGCTTTATCAGGCCTCCTTGAGAGGCCACATGAAAACAGGAAAGCAGTTTGTTTATATGAAAGCTGCCAGCATAGGAAGTGGGGCCTCTTTCCTTGCTCGACGCAGGAGCCGAAATCTCGTGTTTCAGAAAGGAGTCTGAAATGGCAAAGTCTTACTTCACAGAGGCTGAGGCTGGGATTTTATACTGACTGCAGCCTTTTCACTGTAATGATTATGTAACCCACATTTTATTAAGCTTAGTCTGTGAAGAAGACGTGTGTGCTGTTCAGAGTGGTGTTCTTCCCTTTTACTTTATCTGTTTGGATGTTAATAGGTAAGGCTGACCAGAAGTCCAAATGTAAATATGCAAAAGCCATCTAAGAACAAATAGAATGTTCTTTTATATCTTCACATTGTAGTAGTCTGAGTTCTATATGTGTTTTTAAGTTAGAGTTAAAACATGGTATGCCATACTATAAATTAAATACTCATTAATTGCATGGAATGCTCTGTTCTATGAGATAATTATAGAAGAGAACAGTGTTTGTGAGATCTAACAATTTTAGTGTCCATATTTTTATCTTCTACAAGCACCATTAGCTGTTTCTAGGCCAGTTCAGTAGGCAGTTTATTGCAGAAAACTCTGAATAGGTTGACGCAATGTCTTAGGTGGAGAGGTAAAAGTGTGTCTCTCTCCCCGGAAGTTAATCCTCTGCTATTTCTGGTAAGTTTTCTCCTGAGTCATGGAGTGTTGAAATAAAACCTGATAGCTTTATCTATAATACATTTTGTGTATGTCTCTTACATACATACACACACACACACCCCTCTCCCTATCAAGAATGAAGATGACTTATAGAATTCAACCTTTTAATCTTACTCTCAAACAATGTTAAAATGTTATTTGGGGTTAGGCTTATTTTTTATTTATTATTATTATTATTATTATTATTATTTCTACTACTACTACAATGAAGACCATTCCTGATGAGAAGTGACCAGCACATAGTGTAAAAAAAAAAAACGTGAGAAGTGTCCAGCTGCTAGCATAGTGGTTAAGGGCATAGGGCTCTATTAGGGCTGAATGATACCAGAGAAAAATCACTTTGAAATATTTGAAATTTTTTTGGATGAATATTGCTACATTTATAAAAGGAGTTGAATGTTTACCCAAAATAAACTATAGCCAAGTAGAACTTATCTTACCATGAGCTGTGCCAACAGCCACAAAGCAGTGCCAACAATTCACTTGCCTTTGCTCAAAATCGTGTCTGTGGAATACAGAATATTTCCTCACAGCCTTTTTGTGACCAATTCTTGTTTGCTTCTCCTCACTGATTTTTGTTAAATACTGTTAAAATTATACAATTGTTAAAGTTAGACGATAATCTTAAGAATCATTAGAATTGTAAAGTCTGGTTAATTTTTGTTTCCTGTGACACAGTAAAAGTTAAGTGTTTTAGTGTAACTTCTGGATGGTCTCAATCCAGCTGACTCTTGCGTGTGATGTGACAATTGCATGTGCATGATGTGCAACATTGATATTAACTTCAGCCATTCTGCAGGCCTGAGCTGAGGGCACAGTGGGGCTTTGTGTGCAGTGTGTGCAGTGTGTGCAGGCCTGGGCTACAGTAACACTCTCCACCTTCTTATTTAGTGCTGTGAGTTTGGGAGCCAGAAACTGGCTGAAGTCAGCACATTCACACCCACTGCCCTCATTCTTGCCGTCAAAGGCGATGTGCATCTACCCCCACCCCCCCCCGCCGGTACCTGTGCCCCCATGAAAAGCCGCCACTGTTCTCCCTGAGCTGCCCTGCCCCACTGCTCTGCTCACTTCCTGGCAAATCATGGCAAGCTGTAGCCAGTCCTGGCTTAAACCCTGCTTTCTTCCCTCTTAGCTCATTTCTATGTACCCTTTAAGAGAGACCTGGTGCATTTGTTGCCTATTAATTAATTAAGGCCCCTGGTGTTTAGTTTTTATTTCACGTTGTTGACTTTTTACTGTGCCTTTGTCATAAATCGCTTTCAGTATATTCTGACAGGGAACTGAAATCCCAAACCTGATGCACAAACTTGTTTTTTGAATCTTGGCCAGAACGTGACTTATGGATAATAAAGTGTCACCTTTGTGAAACCTGATTCGAAACCTGAAAAGGACTGACCTGTCTCTTGCGTTGATGCCGAGACCAGAGCCACTTTGAAACTCCTTCCGCAGCCTGTTGTCTGACTTCAAACACTCAATACAATTGTGTGATTAATTAATCATGCTGCTGCTCCAGTGTAGCCATGTGGGTCTGTCTAAATGCAACTGTTTATGACATTAGGTCTGAAAATAAGCCCTAGAACACGACTGGACACCGTCAAACATGGAAACGTTTCTCTCGCAGCGCAATGAACCATGAGAACACAGAGAATGGCATAAACTATATGGAGTGTGTTTACGTCGCTGGTTCTGAAATCTGTTCCCAGTTTAGTGATGTGAACCCGTTATTACTCACTCTGCGTTAATGGGCGGGTTTGGCTTTATCAAAGGCAATACTGTAGCAGGGTTATTTTAAAGCACGGCACACGTCATCAGAACTGTACTGTTTCAGGAGCCGGCCCTAAGCTTCGAGTCCCCAGAGACGAGCCCTAATGTTGAGCTTGGTATGTAGTGACGCATCCACCGACAGTAGGGTTACTGTCTTTTCTGTGCTTTAATCATTTACCTTTATTTGGAGCTGGACATCATAACCATTAACAGCATAATTTATATGCAGTCCTTCCAGCGTTGCACAATCGGTCAATGTCGTTTTATGGGAGGGGTGATCTGGTTTTCTGCAAAAGCAAATGCCTCTTTGCCAAGTTTGAAAGCTTCCCTCTTGGGAATGAAATTAGCACTTGTTTGGGCTTGTCTTACTTTATTACTCTAATCTGTTTATTAGTGTTGATGATGTCTCGCTCGTTTTCAGCGGACCTGCGAGTAGTCAGGCAAGGGCACGGTTTAGGCTTGGGTGACAATTTAGGAGGAATGGAGACACAATGTGCTCCAGATGTGTTACCATTATTTGTGGTGCACATGGTATTTTTCCATGTCAAAAGAGAGAGTTTTTGCTTCTCTTGTTATCCCCACGTGAGTAGTCTAGGCAGGCCTTCTCTGATCTGCTACCCTAGCTTGTCACTTGTTTGTCAAGGCTAACGCAGAACTGACCTGTTTTGAGGTGTGTCATAATGTGTATGGTAATGAATTTATTAGTGCATACCACTAGGGCTGCAACGATTCATCGAGTAACTCGAATAATTCGATTACAAAAAATCCTCGATGCAAATTCTTTGCTTCGAC
>JAABNX020000008.1:24962162-25009155 GCA_015163995.2 Mormyrus lacerda | reverse complement strand
TGTAATATAAAATAATATGAAGTATAATTATTCCCCTTAAAATGTCTAAAAGTCATGTCTTGAGAATAAAGGATGTCAGATCCTGTGAAATGGAGTAATTTCATGT
The DNA here is from genome assembly GCA_015163995.2 of Mormyrus lacerda. NCBI lineage: Eukaryota > Metazoa > Chordata > Actinopteri > Osteoglossiformes > Mormyridae > Mormyrus > Mormyrus lacerda. The sequence goes on along the minus strand of JAABNX020000008.1, from coordinate 25,009,049 downwards.
GGGAAAGCACCAGTGCAGCAGGGGTGTCAGGATGAGCACATAGGGGCTGCAATCCCTACATGCATTACTCATGCAGCTCCACTGGATGTTTACCTGCCCCCATCTGAGAGGAAACTGCGAATTGCTGATGAGGCATTTGTATGATGTGTTTTTGGATGGTGGACAGTGTGGTGGATTGGTCTGTAGCACTGTTGCCTTGTGCCTTTTGAGTTTGGGATTTAGTTCCTCCTCAGGGTGGGTGTACAGTTTGCATGTCTTACCCAAGTTTCCTTCTGATACTCCACTTTCCAGTTGCAATCCAGTTAGGTGAAATGTTGACTTGACCATGTGTGCCTGTGCCCTGTGATGGACTGGCATCCCGTTCAGGATGTCCCCCAGTCAGTGGTGACTGCTCTAAGATTACAAGGGAAGCTCTGCCTCCTCTGAAATGTAACATATATTACATTTCTGTGGCAGCATGGTCCAATAAAACCCAATACACTGGACTTCAATGCCACTTATGTTTTCAGTGCAGCCAAGGTAGACGTTTATTGGATAAATGTTTTAAAACATCATTTCCAGGGGATTTCAGTATCTCTCAGAGTAAATGGGGCAGTGGGCTGGTGGGCTACTGCTTGATGACTGGAGAAACTGTCAAAGGGCTGCACCTCTTTCTGACTGACAGCATTTTGAAATTATATTTCAGCATTGGAGTATTTCAAGTTTAATCCCTTGCAGATTCTTGCAAATGAAGTCTTTTGATTTTTTGATTTTCATTTGTGTGTATCCTACTGTAAATAACAACATAAATATAGCAATATAGCACTCTTGAGCTTGTTACTTGTTTTAGTAGTAAGGTTCATTCTTTAGTAGGTTTGTCAAGTTAGGTTATTTATTTCAAACTAGGTCACCCTGTACCGGACAAGTAGTTAGAACATGGAAAATGTAAAGAAGCCTCCAGCTGCGATAAAAGCTTAATGTGTGTGATGATTCGGAAAAGCTTACTTTTCTTCATTGTAGCCAAGAAGCAGACATACACTACCATTCAAGTTTGGGGTCACAAATTTTCTTGTTTTCCATGAAAACATACATGAAATGAGTTTGAATAGGAAATATAGCTAAAAACAAAGGAAATAGTCATTGACAAAGTTAGAAATAATAATTTTTGAAATCAAAATAATAATAGTGTACTTCAAACTTTGCTTTAGTCAGAGTTCTCCTTTTGCAGCCATTACATCTTTGTGTACCGTCTAGATGTCAGTTTGTCGAGGGATAGTAATCTGACAAGATTTCACCCCGTGTTTCCTGAATCATCTCCCACAAATTGGTTTGCTTGATGGGCACTTCTTACATACCATTTGGTCAAACTGCTCCCATAACAGTTCAACAGAGTTGAGATCCAGTGACTGTGCTGGCCACTCGATTATACACAGAATACCAGCTGACTGCTTCGTCCCTAAATAGTATGGAGCTGTGTTTGGTTCACTGTCCTGTTGTAGGACAAAATTGGCTCCAATAAAGTGCCGTCTACAGGGTATGGCATGACATTGCAAAAATGGAGTGATAGCCTTCCTTCTTCAGGATCCCTTTGACCCTGTACAAATCTCTCACTTTATCATCACTAAACCAGCCCCAGGCCGTCACATTACATCCCCCATGCTTGACAGATGTCATCGACCACTCCTCCAGCATCTTTTCATATGATCTGTATCGTACAAACATTTTTTTTTGTGATGTGAGCACCTCAGACTTTCTTCCACTCTCCATGTCTGTATTCATTTGTCCATTTCAGTCTTTTCTTTTTATTGGCCATTCTGAGATTCTGCAGCTTTATCTTTGCAATTCTGCCTAGAAGGCCAGCATCCTGGAGTTGCATCTTCACTGTTGACGTTGAGACTGGTCTTTAGCGGATGCTATTTAATGAAGCTGCCAGCTGAAGACCAATGAGGTGTCTGTTTCTCAAACTCACACTTTAATACACTTATCATCTCGCTCAGTTGTGCACCGGGGCCTCCCTCTCCTCTTTCTGTTGTGGAGAGTGCCAGGTTGCGCTTCTCTGTGAAGGGAGTAGTGCACAGCGTTCTTCAGTTTTCTGGCATGGAATAGCCTTCGTTTTCCAGAGCAAGAATAGACTGATGAGTTTCAGAAGAACGTGTTTTGTTTCTGACCATTTTGAGTTTTCAATCAAACCCACAACTTGCTGATGCTCCAGATACTCAACGAGTCCAAAGAAGGTCAGTTTTACTGCTTCTTTAACCAGCACAACAACTTGTATCTGTGGTAACATAATTGCAAAAGGGTTTTCTAATGATCAATTAACCTTTTAAAATGATTTGCATTAGCAAACACAACATTCCACTGGAACACAGGACTAACTGTTGCTTATAATGGTCTCCTGTACACCTATGTAGATATTTCATTTCCAATTATATATTCCAGTATTTCCAATTATGATAATCATTTACAACATTAACTATGTCTACACAGTATTTCTGATCAATCTGATGTTATTTTAATAGACAAAAAAACTTTCAAAGTGACCCCAAACCTTTGAACAGTGGTGTACATACATAAAATTAATTTATCTTTAGTGTGGCTAGCTGTTTTTTTTATATACCTCTGGTCTGACTGCTGCACAAGTTCTTTATTACACACATGGTAATGCACTCAGCTACTGCCCATCCTATGTCACGCCATAATCCTTCAGTGATAGAACCTTACCAGTTCCACCATTGCAGTCTTTGTTTTTATTTACCTGTGGTGTATCTTTTATTTTGTGTATCTCTTTGTGTTGGCATCTGCACCAAGAGGATTTCCTTGACACTTGGGACATGCTGAACAATAAAGATTTTGGAATCTTATTCTAAATGTCTTTTTTGCAAGATGCACAGCACCACCCAACATCATAGTGCAAAGCAAAACTGAGCAACAACAACAACAAAAAGGATATACTGTATGGTAGTAGCCATCATGGTGTTTGCAACATTCAGATGAGCTGTATTAGAGCCCAGTGGGCCGCATGTTGTTTCTGTGAGTAAGTTGCAGGGCAGGTGTTGTGTCGTGTCCCAGCATGGGTTAATGCAGAGACCGGGCTCCTCTGCCCACACGAACACACACTCTGCTGTACGGCACTAATCCCCAAAGCAACGGCCTTGGTGTAAATTGCACTGCAGCTGTCCATCCTTGGAACACTGGGAAATTGTCTGCACATGTTTCAGCTGTGTGAGCAAATGTGTGGCAGCAAATGAAAAAACAGGGTGTCCGAGTGTCTGTGTGTGTGTGTGTGTGTGTGTATTACAGTATGTTTATATTACATTGTGGGGACCAAATGTAATAATGAAATAAAAACCAGTTATCGTGATGTTGTGGGGAGCATTTTTCAAGGCCTGTGACTGCAATAAAAAATATAAAAATGCCAAAAGTCTCTAGTTACTTATGGTTAAGGTTAGGGCTGGGTAGGGGTTAAGGTCATCATGTAGGGATTAGAACTTTCCCCATAGAAATCAATGGAGAGTCCCTACAAAGATATGTGGTATAAATTTGTGTGTTTTTTGTGTGTGTGTGTGTGTGAGATAGAGAGAGAGAGAGAGAGAGAGAGAGAGAGAGAGAGAAGGACATGGCAGAGTGGTTGTTAAGTAGAGGCTGTGTGTCATTGGTGTATGTGGAGAATACAGGCTGCTGATAGGTCAGTGCTGTGACCTTAGGGCACAAGCCTGTTTAAGTGGCATTTAGCACTTTAATCTCAGGCTGCATGGATGTTACACGTGCGCAAAGGGGCTGGAATCGAAACAGCTTTACTCTCTGGGGGTGGGGATTCATTATACTGTCATGCAAGCTAAAAAATCCAGCGTGATGGTTGGGATTTCGATTTTATTTGTTTGTTTGTCACCAACTTTAATTTGCAGTAATTAAGTAGCAAGGATACAAGTAATTCAGACCTACAAATACAGACCAAGATTTTATTTCAACCAGCCAGTTGAGTATAAAGAGCAACAATCACAGAGTTCTCAACTAGTTGGTTGAAACAAAATCCTGGTATGAATTTGTACTTTCTGAACCTGACTTTCTGAACTTTCCACCTTCGTTGATATTCGATACAATAATTACGAGAATGAAAAGGAAACAGGGAGTGCAAGTCTCATGTAGCCGCCCAGTTTCTTCTTCTTTAACAGAGTGTAAGGTCTGACGGAAGCTTAGTTTTATGTGAGGTTACAGTGTTACCCATGGTGCCACTGCACCACACCTATGTTTACTTAAATATAAAGATCCAGGAGTCTGAATGTTATTTGAATTTAGAAAGAACAGTAGCAATTTGTGGTTAAATGCTCATCCTGTCGCAGTTCTCATGTATAACATTCATCCATTTTGGAATCAGGGAAGAACCCAGGACAGGAGGGGCCAGTACACACAATTTAGTAACTCCAATTAGCCTCAGCATGTCTTCAGACTGTGGGGGGAAACTGGAGTACCTGTTTGAAACCCCATGACAACATGAGGAGAACATGCAAACTCTACACACATGTAAGCCAGGTGAAGACTCAAACCCTGGTCCCAGAGGTGTGAGGCAACAGTGCTAACCACCGTGCCACCATGTCACCCCTTGCATGCCCTGGCACAGGTACTGATCTCTTACATACCACACTGGGATGTGGCTGTTTATTTGATGCTGTTATTATTGCGTGAAATTATGAATCAGCCAAAACCGTACGATAGCAAACTCACAAAAGAGTCCGTGCCGCTGTACGCTGGCTCTGCTTTCCCTGCAGTAATTCACCATCACGAACATGCGGCTAATCGCTGGCTTAGGCCACTTGGCACCAGGAGAAACAAAAGCAAAGCCGGATTCCTCGCCGTAAAGATCTGAGTCCTGCGATTTCACTGTGAATGAGGGCGCCGAGCCCCTGGCCACAACCAACAGCACCTGCTGGGCTGGAGAGAGGAGCTCCTGGCCTCAGAGTCAGCACATGCTTACACTCTGGAGGCTGAAGGCGAGAACTTCCATCTCCAGCCTGCATTACCGTACCAAATACGTACTTATGTGATATGAAAATACAGCGGAATTTGCTCTTGACATTTGGTCTTCATTTCTGTCCGTAAATATGTAGGTATAACTGTGTACAGCACGCTGTAAAGTTAGGAACCACAGTAGCACTATAAAGTCAGATCATGTGGTTAGGTAGTCTACCCATTCATTCATCTATCCATTAACCACTTTTCTTGGTCAGGGTGGGGGCTGGAGCACAGGGCAGAAGGTTGGGGTAATGGAGAATCCAAATGCATTAATGTAGATTCCGAATGGCCATGGCTATTGACCAGGGTAAAAGACAACAAACAACTCAGAAGTTACGAAAACCAAAGCAGCATTATGGTAGTTATGTCAGTTTCTATTTGGGAACATGAGAAAAAGATAACAGTGTTTAATTAAAAATGAAAAAAGTTGTGTCATCTGCCATTCATATGCAATGTAAATACATCAACAATCTAAGTACAAATGACCCCGAGAGATGGATTATTTCTCCTCCGAATCCTTAGAGGCACATCATTTTGATAATGTGCCAGTTTACTTTTATTGCAGTACCGGTCTTCACTGGAGGTAAAAACAAACGCCTTCATTTGTAGCTAAAGCAAACTTGGTTAAATGTTTTCTCAGTTTTGCACGATAGCTGTATGTTGTGACTGGTGACAATAAACTGGAAAGATTAAAGGTTTTAGGTGTTTTAAATAAAGAAATGAGTAGATTTCTACTGATGAACATTAAAAGTCTCCATTAATTGTCAAAGCATTCAAAATTTATGTTACACGTTTAGACTTTGCGCAGTGGTGGCTTAATGGTTAGGGAAGCGCACTTGTAATTGAAAAATTACAGGTTTAAGGCACCACTGAGGTACCCTGAGCAAGGTATCGCCCCCAAGCACTGCTCCCCGGGTGCTGAATTAGCTGCCCCCTGCTATGTCACATATGGGTTAAATGCAGAGGATGCATTTCACTGTTGTGTGCTGTGGTATGTCAAAAATGAACACCAGAAAAAGAACTGCATCCGTCACTGCTTAATCCCAACTGGGGTTGTGGGAGGAAGCAGAGCCTACCCTAGAAACAACAGGTACAGGCAGGAACCAACCCAGGGCAGTTGCCAGTACTCACAGGGCAAACTTAGGTTCTCCAGTTAACCTATCGCGTGCACTTTTGGGTTGTGGGAGGAACCCAGTGGAAACCACACAGACACGCCACCGTGCCACCCATTTAGAATTCTTAACTTACTTAATATCTACAACAACAATAATAATAACATTTGCTTGAATGCTTTTCCTTGCGTTATCAACTTATATTTGAGTTACAGAGTCCCCTTATGTAATGTCTTTAATTTGCCATGGAATAAAAACAAAGAAGCCAGTTGTGCTTTTTCATATATGATTCCATATAAATGCAGACTTCTAAGAGGAGTCATACTCACACACTGACGTTTAGAACTTGTTTAATATGGAGGTCCTGTGAAGGCTTAGGAGACGGAATCCCCTTCTGCCACCTCACATTTGGCTTTTCCTCACCTGGCACTTTAGTAATGCAGAAATACCAAACAGCACGGCAAAAATCAGTGTACAATTTGGGGTTCTGAACCAACTAGCCCTTAGAAGTTTTCCGGTGGATGGAGCAGCCTGTGGCTGTAGCAAATAAAGAATTCAAAGGCTAATTTAATATTATTCTTTCTTGCTTGCTGTCTCCTGTTATATCACTACTGCGCCATATTGTGGTAACATGGATCATGGCAGTTAGAAAGGTCAATTAAATGGACTGTCTGACATTATTGAATTATTGACATATTATTTAACTAAATTTTATTTCCTTCATATTACCTATTCTTATTTACTTTATATATTTTACTTTTATTATTATTATTAGTTTCTTACCTATGTACACCAACATGTTTCCCACTAAGACTGAAAGACTGCTATTTTGTCATAAATTGCAGCCTGTTTTCGTACATTTAAAAATTTCTCCCCAAAACCTTGCAGTATCTCATCGAATGTCTCACAGGCGACCCCGGATCCCACAACGTTTTTCCCACTAATTAAATGTTGGCCTCCTATCCATGAACCACTTGCAAATGGCATGCAAACAGCTTCAATTTCAAAGTGAAGGACCAGCTGTGTGCTAAGACACTTGGCCATTTTTGAAGACCTAATGCTTGGGCTTTTGAAATTAATGCGGTCCCGAGAATTAGAAAAAAAAGTACAGAAAAAGCCTCCTGTTTGATAAGCAGCAGATGTTCTCCTGGATATTCCAAAGTTGCTGACAGTTTCTGATATGATACAGCTTGCATACTGTATATGCTTGATATCATGCATAGGCGGTAAATTGTGCCCGTCCCAATCTACATTTTAGGTTTTGCTCAGTTGAAAATATCGGAGGTGTACTCAATGGAATGCATTGGAAATCAGGCTTTATGGATTATTTTCATACTTTATTTATGGCTATTTTGAAAAGAGAAAATATCTTCTACATTAATTCTGAATCTGTTACTCAGAAATAGGCTGAAATATCATTCTTACCTGATTGCTTCATCTTGAGGATCAAGGCACTGATAACCAAACGTTTGACCGAAAGAATTAAAAATGTGTTAAAGTGTTTTTGATGCAAGAAGCAGATATGTGTATTTTAAACTGATGTCCGTATAACTTTTAAGTACCAGTTATAAGAGTTAAGTTTTTAATTAAAATGAGACAGACATGTGAAAGATATATGCACTTTAAAAATGAAAGACATTATCTATTTTAACTAGGGTTTTTAAATTTGTGTCTGAATTTTTTCTTCTCTTGTTATAGAAATATGAAACATACACATTTTGGGCTGTGAAGTTTCTGACTTACTGAAGCCAGTAGCCATTCATGTCTTGAAGCTGGAATCCCAGTTTTTCATCAACACGATTTTAGAGTCACTTCTTCCCTGCTTTCTTGTGGGCTTATTTTTGTGGGAAATTGGTTGTCATTCTTATGGGACTTCCATACACACCTGTTGCTATTAATGTAATATACATATACCATTGTATATTATAAAAATGTAATTTTTAATCAGTTGTATCTGTGCTTGGAGATTTAAATGTTAATTTGAGTATTTTAATTGATATTTAGACAAGCTGTTTTTATAGATTTATTATTGTAGACAGGGCTACATTCTTAAATGCACGTTGTACAATTTTGTTTTGTTGTAATCACTGCCATTGTTGAAATGCTTGTGTGTTTTGACATTTTGTTTTAATATCCTCTTTCCAAAAAAAACAAGGTGCATTGATACCTTTGTTGGAAGGTAAAGTACTTTAAGGTACAAGGAAGATACCAGTACAATGCTGATGCTGATTGCTGGTATTATTGCGGATGCTGCTGTTGAATTTGCATTCATTTTCACCTTCCAACCCCCCCCCCCCCCCATGTGATATTTCACCCAAGAGCGGTGCTCAGCTGCTGGAATCATGTTTGGGGTCAGAGTGCTTGAGACAACATTATTAAACAGCTCCCATACAATCCCTATAAACAAACCCTTGGACAGGACCCTTAGACCTGGCCAATAAAGTTCAGTGGTGGGCTGAGGCTGGGCCAGGGTCAGGTAGGGTCTGTTTGGACGGGTTATTTATGAACAGCAGCCGTTCCCTGGGCCACAGTTGCTAAGGCCCGTCTGGAGTTCTGGCCTGCCCTAGGGGAAAGGAAGTTGGTCATCAGGTCAAAGCCTGATGGGATTGATCAGCCAACAGGTGGGCATTACAGAGCCTCTGGAAACAGCCCCAGACTGTTCACACCTGTCTCTGCTGTCAATCAGCGTCGCCTTTTGCTCACGCTGCTCGGCGGAAAGTAAAACTCACTCAAACCTCTAGGAAAAAAAATCATAAAAAATCTCATTAAAATTTACGCTTCTGGAAGCCCGTAAAACAACAATTGTTGATATAATTTTCCTGATAGGACATCTGCCATAGTGTCCTAATTGTTTATTGCCTTATATGTTTTCTGTGCTGGGTGGGACTGGTGACTGAAGTGGTCAGTCGGGTGGTACGTAACTTGATCCCTTAATCTATTCTTGTATTCAAGAACACTGGTTAGAGTCTATATATCACCCCACAGGGAATGGTTTCAAATGACATTGCATTTAAATTTACATTTGCAGAACTTTTATTACTTTTCTCTCTGTGTATAAATCATTCTTGGGACTCACAATGCAGGGGTGTTTCTGCACTCCTCTGGTATAGCAGGTTAATAATCTAAAAGGGACTGATTTGTGCTCTTTGATCCTAACCCGAGCTTCACCCATTGATCACATGCTAGTTTCTGCACACTCATTGGCTGTCAGGCAGCTGTAGAGTCATTGATGACTGTCTGTTTCATTCAGAAATCATTAGTCACAGTCATATTACAATGCCATCTTTAACCCACAGTTAAATTAATTATTTATATAAGGCATTTAACTAATTTCTTTGTCTCAACATTGCTCAGTGTAAATAAGTTATTTCATTAAGAATGAATATGTGAAACTGACAACTGTGCAGCAATAGCTGGTAATACTATTATTAATATGGACAAAATACAATCATCTTTCAAATACGTTTTCCATGTATTCAGTCTTAGTCTGAATTCCCATATAATTTGAACCCCCAGCCCTGGAATTTTACATTCTAAATTATAGAATTTATGTAATATTATAGAGCATATTTACGTAGCAGTTTGCCAATAGTGGCCCATGGCTTTGGCCTCTGGAGTCTGTGCACCCCAAGAGATCTCTCCTCTTTTATTTTATCCACGTCATTGCTGTAAAATAAAATAGCTGATGGTAACCCCCCCCCCCAGATTCATTTCGGTGCCACCTGGCAGGCCGAGCTGGATTAGGCAGCCATAGACGTAACGTGGCCCCCATCCTTGTGTCCTCAAACAACTGGCTCCCCATTGAAACAATGAGCTTATTGGCTGCTTTCAACGATGCGCTTAAATGTTCCTTTCTGCTGGAATGCAGAGCTGCATGCTGAGTGTCGTGCTGGAATATCGGAGCACAGCGGCTTCATTGGGGGGGGGGTCAGTGGAAGTTAGTTTTGGGGTGTAGGGGGAGAGGGGTGGACCAGTTGTATGAAATCTTATTCTTTTCAAACAGGCATCAAACAGGCACAAATTATAAAAGCCCAGCTGTCGAGCCTGATGAAGGCCGAGAGCTCCAGGAAATGTAAATATCGCGGTAGAAGACAGTCACCACAAACCCTGAGGTACAGACTGTGTTTCTGGGCTCCAGCTCCTTAAGAACATTTATCAGTATCAAAAAAATATGAAATTCATTCCAGTTGGTTTTGTCTGTAAATTATTGTTTGAAAAGGTAGAAAAGGACTGTCGACAAGCTAATCCACTCTGAAGTGAGGGTTCTATCCAGACATCTCCTATATACTGTAAACACAACAAAAATGTATAATTTTCATTATCTTGTTTCATTGTAGGCAATTCCAAAGATGCCACCTACTGTATAAAATTTAAGCAGGAATTAAAAACACCAGTACATCAGTGCAATTCCTAGCAGCAACTTACTGTGAGCAGTATAGCTGATAAATAATAAAATTTCCGATATTGAAGTCAGACATGGATGATAAATTTAATTATTAATAGGATTACTTATCTTTTTCCACCCCAAGCCTTGTAAATTTACCATAAAAATTAGCACCTATCTAAATTTGCAAATTACTACATACTGCTATACCATTTTCTTTTGGTAGCCTGCTTGCTAAAAACAAAAAACCATGGTATTAACGGAATTTTCAAAGAGTATATATAAACAAGTTGTTTTCTTTGCAGCACCTTAATACTATGTGTGTTTCAGCCGGAAACACCTCAGTCCGTTACTCAGGATGAAGCCCACTGTTCTGCTGGCCCGAAAAGCAAAGAAAACCCAAAAGCGGTTCCATCAGTGAAGGTGGAGAAGCTGTGCTTCACCTCCATGCTGCTTCCCCAACACGGTTGTGTCCATGCAGGCTCTCACTCTGTCTGCAGATCTTCTTCCGTGTGGTACCAGGTGGCAAAGTGCAGGGAGGGCACTGGGGGTGCGAGACACGCGTGCCCGGCGCTTTCGGCCTTTAAAAGGCTTCTCGGGTTCGTCTGCAGTAGAGCTGTGCGGCAGCTGCCAAGGGATTCTCCTGTGGCACAGCACAAAAGGAGCCCCTGTCATCCAGTGCACAAATAGTCACACCTCAGTCTCTCCGGGGCTTAGTGACACACTGCAGCAAGGAGAAATTAGTTCTCAGCAAATTACTGTACAAAATAAACAATATTCTATGAAGATAATATAGAATATTATGTTATATTATATTATTATATAATAATATTTTTTGTTTGTTTTCAAATATATTGATCAAAAGAATAGACACAAATCAGTGTAAGGGACAAGAAGTTTCTCCTTTGGTCCTGCAGAGGGTGCTATCCTCACTGTTTAACTTGCTGTGATTCTGTGTTTCAAGGGCTATGTGGGTTTCTGGGTTTCTCTAGTTGCAGGCAGGCCAGCTGACTGGCACCCTAAAAACTAGCCTCTTCTTCCAGGAGACAGCTGTCCTCTCTGTGATGCTATGGATCGGCCAATAGAGGATGAGAGCTGGAAAGGAGGGCAGCCAATGAGCTGGCTGCTGTCAGATGCTGTTTTTATGGAGCCAGTTGGGCCCAGACAGTGTGCACCACTCCAAGAACTAGTGTCAGGGCTGATCATCGCTTCCTCTTCACACACTCTGCCACTTCCATCTTCCAGGTACCATCTACTATGGTTCTGCTCAACATTTCCAAGTGTGAATAACTCAGCATCCAAGAAGGTGCCTTCATCTTACATTCAGTGCCACATACACACCCCACTTTACATTTCGTATACAGTATTAAATTTCTTTGCCTGCAGTCAAATGTTTATCACTCTTTCTGGCAAGCTTTTAAGCATCCTCCCAATTAAATAAGTAATTCTTTACTTCAATTATTTGATATGTAGATATTATTCTGAAGGTCGAACGAGAATTTAATTACTGAATTGCTGTTGCTTGGTTGACCTGTTGAGTAACTGGTTAGCATCATACCTTTGCTCCTCTGGAATTGTGTTCTGACTTTGTATGTCTGGAGCCTGCTGGTTCACATGCATGTCCCCTAGATACTATGATTTCCTCTATTCCACATAGCTTGAGCATGTTATTAGGTGACTGTAGGACCTACAATGGAATGGCATCCCATCCAGGGTGTCCCCTGCCTCATTTCCTGTTTTTCCAGGTACAGAGTCCAGGTTCACAGTGGAACATCGAGGGATGGATTCTTATCACTTCTGTTCTGGTAATGATTTAATTTCACAACAGCAGTGCAGTCCTGCCCTGACCATGGCCTTTAGTGCAGGTGTGTCTGGTGGAACAGCTATGATGCTGACTAGTGAAGTGAATCCACTGGATGGCAGAACTGAGTCCAACTGTGACAGACTGCGGTGTTGCCGTGAGCACAGGGCATATTCCCTGTCACTGGACTGAGCTGCTGTGCCCCTCTGCTGATGCACGCAGCCTTCTGAGGTTGTGACGACTCTCCCATCCATCAGCTCAAGCAGTGCGATACTTTGTCCAAGTTTGTCATGCAGATAAATGGGGGAGCATTTCTGCCCTTTGTTGCACTGCATTTTTCATTTACTCATATGTTACAGCTTCCAGTGCCCTCCAGTGCCGGGGCTATGGGTGTGAACGTCCAAATCCATTCCACCGTTTGATCCGAAGACTGCAGCGGAAATGGCTGATGTGACGCCGGGGAACAATAAGAACAATGTGGACTTGGAAAATGACACGATGGAAAAATTTCGCCGCACCGCTTCCAAGTCTTTCTGAAATCGGATGTTCATTAACGACCACCGTTTTATAGCAGTGTTTCCATCCTGCTTTTCAAATGTAACAGCTAAACAAAACAGGAGAATCTAATACTATGACGAGTGAATGAAAGCCGTTTCTTCCACTGAGAGCACCCTGTTATACCAAAACTGAAGGACTCTTGTTAAAAAGGGCTTACAATTTAACAACAAACAAACAAGCTATATTTGCCTTTTGCACAAGTACAGGTACAGGTACATTGGAATACTTCATTTTGCCGACCTCATCTAGCTCTCCATAGCTTGGGGGTCACAGCACAATTTATTCATAGCATTAGAAGAAACTCTAAAAACAGAGGCTGACTTGTTAAGTATGACCCTGAATGAGGTCATCTGGTCGTAACTGTGCCATACCAGGGTAAGGGGCAGAGTGGCCAGGGACCCCGTATGGCACTTCCAGTGTGTGTGTGTGTGTGTGTGTGTGTGTGAATTATGTTTATATTACAATATGGGGACCAAATGTCCCCCACAATGTAATAAAAACCTGTTATTCTGATGTGGGGACCATTTTTCAGATCCTCAATCAGATCTGTGAATGTGTTAAAAAAAAACTAAAAATGCCAAAAGTCTCGCATTTTGTTTGGTTACTTATGGTTACGGTTAGGGCTGGGTAGAGGTTAAGGTCCTCATTTTGGGATTAGAGTTTTCCCCATAGAAATGAATTGGGAGTCCCCACAAAGATACAATTGCGAACCTGTGTGGGGGGGTGCTCTGGCTCTGGCGCTCGATTCCCGTGACTATCATAACAGCTGTACAAAGACCAGCTCCTTTTAAAAGCCCCATAAATCTTCCCAGTGTAGTGCTGAAGGTACAGACAGCTGGGATTATCCCTAAAACACGCCTTGGATCGCTGAGCTGATTTCCTTTGCATTAAAACTGAAACAATTAACTCATAAAAATGTGTAAAGAACAAAATGAAATGTCATCAAAAAAGCAAACCCGTGGACAAAATTACTTCAATCTTAAATCAGAGCTTACATGATCATACAAGACCGATACTGGAATTAATAAAATCCAGGCTTTGTTATAATCTTTTTCCAACAGTGATCTACCATTCAAAATAAATGTTCAAACATCATCTATCTATCTAGCTGTGTCTGTTTGTCCATCCCTCCATCCATCCATCCATCCATCCATCCACGTATCTATTTTTAATAACTGATTATTTTCAGGATTACAAGGTACAGAACATAAGCAAATTTTAATTCTATTGCATACATATATGTTCATTCACAGAGATGTAGATGAACCAAATATTATGAAAATAATGATAGTTTAATACTGGAAGTGTATTTAATTCTTTCAACACAGAGTTATGGCCTGATTCAATAAGTCCCCTGCTGCGTATCATCAAATAACCAACATTCTGCTTGACTGAGGGATGTTCAGTCAGAAAGCTTGTATGAATTATACGAAGGAAACAACTAGTGTGTAAAATATATTACATAAGCCATAGATTTCTAAGGTGAATTTTGAGTCATTTCAGTGGATAAAGTGGATGGAAGTTGAAAGGATAATGATGAAGTAGAAGAATTCTATCGATCGATTGCTGGCAGCACAAATACCTCTGTAATTATAACTGGAAATGTCCTGGAGGTGCAGTGGGATGCGTCTTGTCACTTGTAATTATGAGCACTACAGCATAATACATTGCACATGGTACATTTCACAGTCACGTCAGCACCTTTTTTTTGCAGGATTTAATTCTTCGATACACAGCCACACGTGTAGACGGCCCTCCCCACATCATCTCCTGACGCTCCGCGAAAAGACACCAGCCAGCATTAGGTTTGAGTGAAGGAAAATGGCCGACCTGCACGTCTGTAACCGCTCAGCAGATGCGGACACGTCTTATCCGCTTCTCCTTTAAACGGCGACTGGGGCTGCTGTCAGTGCTAAAATATTGAGCTGTACCTTTGACATTTTTTAAATAGCAAAACTTCCACCGGGAGGCACCCCGACTGCTTTTCCCATCAACGCTCGCGCTATAAATGGCGCTATGCAGAGAGCGGCACTTTGGTCATTTCCAGGATATTCATCAGGAAGCCTCATGACAATCAGTCTAAATGTCTGCACACAGCATCTTCGTTCTGTAAGTGTATATCTCTGCATCCGTGCCAGTTGAAAGCACAGGCATCTACATGATCATATGCCAAGCATACTCTTAGGCTTCTGTACGCTAAAGAGGCATTTAGCTTGTCTGAAATACGATGCAGAAGAAACGCCCCCACACGCTTTATGTGCCTTACAAATCAGTATGCTTTTGTAAGCATGTAATTGACAGATTTATAAGATTGACTGTATAGTATTAAACAGTTGTGTGGGACAGGGTGGTACTTTAGCTAAATACATGAGTTAATTCATTACAGATTAAACAGTTTTCAGTACAGTCGAAAAAAGGGAAATTTTGAAGTGTGTCTGGCTTCTTGGCTTGAGATCTACATTAATGTCTAATTAGTGTCACTAATGCCAGTTCCTATAGACACACTGTTCACCATTATGTCGGCCTTGGGGACAGCATGTTTTTAGTCTTTGTGGTCAGTTGACAGTGATAGTAAATTTATTCTTTACTTTCAGTGATGGGACCGAAGGAAGGAAAAGGAAACTGATGCGGAGCAAAAGAGCACAGCAGAAAATAACTCAGTGTAACTTTAATCCCAGAGACATGCCTCAAAAAATGTCTGCTATGAGAGCATCTTACCAGCAAAGCAGAGAATCGTCCAGATTGCTGCTAAGAATAGAGCCCTGGGAGGCCAGGGGGCCTGAGGGAATGTCCAGTAAATATTGATGATTCATGGGCTGAAACCGCTGTATGAATTACTTCGGATGAGCAAGAATTTCTGATGATTCAGTAACTGGGCTGTGATTTCAAAAAGCCAGAATGAAACACTAACTTCAGAAATGTATACCTACTGGGTGTATAGATTTCATCTGACTTTATAAGATCAGGATAAGAGTGTTTTTCTAATGATAAATATTACATTAAATCTGTTCATTCGCTAAACTCTTTGTTTTTTCCCATTATGAGAAAAGCTTGAATTTTGGGGCACAGTGATGCTGCTCTGGGCGGTAAGCGAGCGACACAGCACGCAGAAATGTGCCCAGGAGCTATGGGTGGCACCGAAAAAGCTC
This sequence comes from Mormyrus lacerda, assembly GCA_015163995.2. NCBI lineage: Eukaryota > Metazoa > Chordata > Actinopteri > Osteoglossiformes > Mormyridae > Mormyrus > Mormyrus lacerda. Next base: position 24,993,056 of record JAABNX020000008.1, on the reverse strand, counting down.
TTTTGCCAAAGGAACATGAAGTACAAAGGACACAATCTGCAGGGAGGGTATTTGGCTGGAGTCCTCTGGTAACTAAGCCGGCAGCGCAGCTGGAAGAACACAGCGTAATAATCTAGGAATTACCGCTGTTAGTCACACAAAATATGTTACGCTTGTGAGTGAGGAGCTAGGGGCTGAGGCTCAGGAAGCCCACCTATCATTTACATCCTCTTAGTGGTGACTTCCAGTCTTTTTTCCTAAAACTCATGGTAAACTTTGTATGTTAATCATAGTTCAACCTTCTAATATCAAAAGTATCTTTTTCAGTGTTTTTTTGAATGACGAATTGATTTGGTCTTAACTGGAGCCTTTAGCAGCAATAGGTACACGACAAGGGGACACTAGACAGACTTCCATACGGGCAATTCAGACCACTTCACCTCAATACACGATTTTGGACCATGGGAAGAAACCAAAGTGAAGAATGGAAGGCCATGTACAGTATGCAAACTCAGGAGACACTGAAGAAGGGCCTGATTCGAACTTGAAATCCTGGAGATATGGGCAATAGTGCGACTCACAGAGGTGCTGAGCATGCGTAACTAATGCCTGCATTCTGCTTATGTAAGGTTATACTTTCATGGTGCTGATATGCATTTCATTAAGTCACTGTTTGACTAATTATCCATCAGAAATTCATTATGCTTTCTAGGAAAAGCACAGGGTGCTGCAAAATGGAAAAGTTAGTGTTACTAACCGTGCCGCCATTCCGAATCGAGAGAGGACACAGAGATGACGGGGTCAACACTAAATGACAAAAAGGCACATGTTAAAATTAACTACAAAATTGAATTATATCTGAATTATTTAGTTCTACAAAATTATAATTTTTCCATTTTTTTAATAATCACTGTTCTTTATAAAACAACAGAGTATAAAATTAATATGTACTGTATTTGCACTGTTATTGGTGTTAAAAATAGACCAAAATGATTTATTCGATCTGTACAATAACATGATTCTCAGCTCTATAATTAATGTATAACTGGACTTGAGAGACATCTGAAATTTATGTGATGGAAATCTCAACAGGACTGGCATGTGACTGACATTAATGACATTATACAACAGCAGATGTGAGGATGAAATTAATCAATTCAGATATTAATAGATTATATAAACATATTTTGAGATGCATTATTATTATGGTGTTCAACTTTTAACCTGCTTATAAAATCAGAAAGTGGAAGTTAAGAAAAATTCTCAGCAGGCCTAAATGAGCTTCTCACATCCATGGTGCCCCATCAGGTACATTTGTTCATTTTTGTTTATTTGATGTGGTTGCCTGTAAGATGCTGCATGTACCCCTATAATCCTCTCTCTCCCTTCTACTGTAAATATGTTGCAAGTGTAAACTTGCATGGTCAACAAAGCTCACGCTGATTCCAATTTCACCAAGTGCACGTTTTCTCCGGGTCAGGCCACGTGTTTCTGTGTGGCAAAGGTCCAGATTTCCACAAGCATCAGTTACAATATTTAGAGCGGAGTCATCAGGCAGCGCCTGACACATGCCAGCATCCAGACAAGGTGACCTGATTACTTTGGCCATTTGGGTGGAACAGAAAAATGTAGGAAAGCAGACCACCAGGACAGAGGGACACAGCAGAGTCGGGGCCCCCACCCAGACACACTCACTGTGAGTATCTGCCGGCCCCAAATCATGGGCGTCAGAGCTAAATCAGGAGCGACATCACTATCACACCTGCTGTCTGTGCAGCTCATCTGCTTGATGGCCTCTTGTTGTCCCTCTCCCATGTCATGTTCTCCCATTGGGGCTGGACTATGACACGGACACATCAGAGACCAGAGCTTACAAAAATACTCGGCCCATAGCGAAGGAGCAGAGCTGCTTCCGGTGTGCTTGGTTGGGAGTGGGGTTGCCCCAGCCCCCATCCAGCCCCCATCCGCATGCTCCTGCGCCTCGGTGCTCGGTCCTCAGGTGGCCAAACATTCCCGTCGACGGTATTTGACTCTAGCGCAGCCAGACGGCTCTTGTCGCCCTGAGTGCCTCAATGACGGATATCTTTTTCTGTCACCTACGCACCATCATCAGTTTGTCATAGAATCTGAACAAGCACCAGACAAAAACTGAATAATATTTCGCATATGATTCACTGTTGATGAAAATGGTAACCTTACCTTAAACGCTTGAGTACTACTCAGATCAAAAATAATTACATTTTCTGCTGCAGATCTGCCCACCACCATGACTGGTCAATTTATGCTATCTGGGTCAGCAACTAAATGTCCAGTAGGATGACGATTTTATTCTCTTGCTAAACAAACATGGGGGGTCATGCATGGGATGGATGCTTGGAGACTACACAACCCCAATATACACTTATAGTTTAATATTCTCTTTTGTGTAACAACTTGTAACACAGCTCATTGCCATCCTTTACATTTCTTGTCATTTCATTCATTTTCTTGATGTAGTTCAGGGTTGAAAATAACACAATAACTTTGGTTGGGGTTCTTCACTCACAGAACTTTACAAATAAAACTGAAAGGTTTCTCTCGTAAAGCACTTAGAGCAAGAGCATGGTTACAAAAAACTTACAAAATTGCCAAAAGAAAAAAACAAATAAATGTGTAGATTCGGCTAAATAGTTTAGCTTCTAATGAAGACACTCCAAGAGGACTTTAAAGAAAAACATAAACCTTACATCTCCACCAGAGTTCGCTTAACACCCCTTTTGTTTATTCCAGACTGTTTAAGAAAAAAGTTATTTTTACTTTTACACACAGAAAATATACAAAGCGTATATAGTGCTACCATCTGAATGGCTAAACAAACGAAATCCAAACCCTCCCGAAATAAAAACAATACAAAATACACAGCTGCAGCAGACACAGATCAACAGTATTTCATAATAAATGAACATTAGTTGTCATAATCACAAAAATAATACATGTACCTGTATGACCTAACCTATACGTGCGTGTACCTGCCAGAACCACGCCATGCAATCCAAAAACTAGCGTTAACGCGTGGAGCGCGAAATGCATGGAGATCTCTTAAAGCGACAGTAGCCACTACATTTACTGATTGGTACATCAGTATCCTTTCAAATAGGGCTTGTCTTGCAAGAACCAAGAAATACTACCAAAGGAGCTTCAATAAGGGAACCGAAAGGAGATGGTCTCTACTCGGCTGCATTGAGATTCTGGACTTTTAAGACTGAAAAATTAACCTACTGATATGGTAAGTGATCTGACTACATAGTAGATATGGCTGTAAAGGACCGATAAGCTCAGTACGTAGTATATCACAACTTAATTTTCTAATTCCATGAATTTGGTAGTGTAATTGGTATCGGTATAGACTGTTGTGGGTTTTTGTCATTACAGCAATTACCAGATTGTAAAAAAAAAAAAAAGAAAAAACACTGCCACCCACTTTTGTTTGTCCATTTGGAAAAGCAAAACAGGTCTTCTTAATAAACCCATGGAGTACATGCCGCCGTGTTCTGTGGGTGGCCAGGGTGTGAGGTGAGAGGACCCCCCAGCTCAGGCTACCCCCTTGTGTTGTTACTTTTTGAAGGGCCCTTTATTATGACAGAATGCGTTGAGCAGCGTGAAGGAGTACCACAGGTAGGGGGAAGTTTAAAGAACGAAAATCGGTACGTTTTGCCAGCGTGCTAAATGTTATCGGAATGAGGCACTCATACCGCAAAAGGGAGGCACCTTCAGTCCAACGTCCATGTCACCCAGGGCACCTCTGAAGATGCCTACTCAAGCACGCTTAGTGGATTAAATATTATAACATAGGCCTACTGTACAAAAATAAATCAATAGTTTTTAATAGAAGTATAAATTGCCAGTCTGTTGCTGCTGATGGCGACCAAACGGGTTGAATGATCATTGACGACTCTTGGGGAAAAAAGTCACAGCAATCTCCCTGCCAACATCCTTTCACACCATATAGCGTGACTGCTATACGTACCATACCCCCAGAGAAGGTCTCCTTTCAAGCTCTGCCTTTTAAAAACCGATCGTGCGGGTTTATAGCGGACGAAAACAGAAACGCGGCTTCTTCGTTACTGCGGCACAACCCCTGATTTAAGTTGCTCGTTCAGGTTTTGACGTTTAAATACAAATGTGAATGAAACTAGGTAAACAAACAGATGAATGAATTAATATTCCACTCTAATAATCAAGTCATCCACGAAGCATCATTTTAAACGAATAAATATAAAACGACGACTATATCTGCATATTGCTTAAGTATAGTTACGTTACATCAGTAACGGTCCTAGCCAATGAGGCGCCCTAGGCGAGCATCAGTGCCGGCGCCCTATACGTCCCAGGCATAGGGAATGTGGTTGGCAAGTCGGCGCCCCATAAGAAGTTGGCGCCCTAGGCGGCCGCCTATGTCACTTATAAGATTGACATTTTCTGTCATGACATCATCTTTACTGTAACGTTACGTTACCTCTGTCTTTGTCGAGTTTTTCCTCCTCTTCTTTTCTTTTTTTCTTCTCCAGGGCACCAGAAAATTTAGGACGTTTTGACATGTTGAGTTTGTTGATACATCAAAAAAATAACCATCCCCCCAAGTAGCAGGTAAAGGCTAATTAGATAGAGGAGAGGGGCGGCGTGGAAGGGGGAGGGGGGCGTGGTGGCCTCATAGGAAAGTTGCGTATCATTATTATTATTATTATTACTACCACTTAATAGGCTTTGTTAAGCAGGTAAATTCCTGTGGGCTTGTTCTTTTCATATTAAGACACATTAATACCAACAAGTTTTAAAAATAGTAGAATGTTACACATTCTTTTTTTCTTTCTCCGTTTGTTGCGCCCCCTGGATGGATGGCGCCCTTAGCACTTGCCTATGCCACGGGCCGGCCCTGCGTTACATACAGCTTAAAAAAATATTCAAATCAAGTAGTACACGTGTTGATCCAATACACTGATCATATCGTGATGAACTATTTATAATGATGGATTTGGTTTTCCACAAAAAATAATATTCCAGTATTCGAGTAAAATTATACCTGAAGTGTATTGATCATACAACAGTGACAGTGATAGGTGCTCCTGGAGATCCCCGGAAAGTAAATGTCACCGTTAAACATAATGCCATGATCACTTACAAATGGTGCCAGTTTCATCATCGCCATGCCAGGAATCTGAAACAGAACTGAAACCCGAGGCGGAGACCCAGGCTGCTGATGTTAACACTTCAGCCTGGAGCTCAGCTGCCTTTCAGAAGAGCTCCCGTCTCTCACCGCTATCCGTATCAAGGACATGATAGCGTACTGGATGTTTCTCATCAAAAGAGACGGATTGGATAGACTTAATGTGATCAAACACTGAAAGAACTTAAGCATTTCTCAGCTGACTAATTATGAACCAGGGTGCTCAATATATTCTGATGTTAATTAGAAATTGGTGAAAATCGGTTAAAAGTTACTTCTGTGCCCCCTAATCGATTTAACTAGGCAAGACGTTCCTTTTTATGTTTGTCCAGAACCTGTTTAATTTGTTTATTTTTTTATTCAAATATACATTCACATTTTGCAGCATCGACACCAACTCCCATTCCAGATAAACAGCAGAATTAAGGCTGAGAAAAGCTGCTCTGGTGAATGTCCCCATTTTTATATATTGTGCAGATGATTTGTCGGACTAGTGAAAGACAGTGTGTCGTAGCCAGATGACATTAACATATTTGCTGAAATAATGCTCAGTTATAGCACTGCTGCCGGACATCCAGTCTGGCCCGGACCATATGAGCATTTGGGCACATCCTCAGGGCACCTCGTCTTCGGGGTACACGAAGCAGAGCCCCCCCTCCCCGCGTGTCATTCACGAGTGCCCTTTAAAAAGTTCATATCTGATATATTTCGTGTGATTTATATTGAACTTTTAATTTGGCACTCACTGAAAAGCTTGCGTAATGTTAGATGCATTTCTAAATTTTGAGCCAATAACACAACATGTTGCAAGTTTAATGATAGCGAGCTCGAATCGATGGACAGAAGTAGGCAACTTAGTAGCCACAGGTGTGCAAAAGGAAAACGTAAAATGTATGTTTGCCCAAAGTGCTAGCAATTGCTAGTTGTTTCATAAAACATGACGTCGGTTCGGGTCATTCTTGGTGGCGTTATCCAGGGCCACTTAACTGCTATTGATCACAGTACGTACAGCTTAGGTTTACAGTCTAATATTGCACTTAGAAAACAGGAATATTACCTACAACTGTCTTTCATTAGCTCGCTATTCCTATTCGCTATTCGTACGGTACTTGAAAAAACAACTGCTGCTCGGTAAAGAGAGAATCTCACCCCTTGCTTTCTGGCCCACACTGTCAACATATTCATCTAGAAAGTACAGAGTAAATTATTTGGATCTTTATCCTCCGCATAAAAAGAAAGAAAAAAATCACAACAGATTCACTACTGCTATAAAACAGTTCTTCTGGCTTGCCTTTTATCTGAATACAATTAAATGTTTCATGTTTTTCATAATACAAATGGTTTTCTGTACAATCCAATGCAGTCTTCTCAATAAAAGAAAAAAAAACTCTCCAAACACTGTTTCAAGGTGTTTCCTGCCAGTTATCTTAAGACCTGGGATGAAATGAACCGAATAGTGGAATTAAGTGTCCCTTTAAAACTGCATGGGATCAGTGATCTGCCCAGTAATCCCTTGGGTTGCTTACGTCCGACACTGCGCAGTGCAGTGTCCACTGGGCTGTAACCCCACGATCTGCGGCCACACTGTGCCCCAGCGCGACGGCTGTCTGCGCCGCTGGCCCATAACCCCACGATCTGCGGCCATGGTATGCCACAGCACAATTGCCGTGTTGTTGCAGCGTGCTGCATGTGGAGGCTCTGCGACAGCTGTCAGGAGCGACACCCTGCCTGTCAGCCGGCTCCGTATCTCACCCCCCTGCCTGTCACCCGGCTCCCTTTCTTCCCTTTCAGACCTGTGGCCCTTTCCCCCTTTGTATTCCTCCACCAAATGTGGGCTCCTTCATAAACAGCCGTACTCAACAAGAGCTTCATTTCAGCATTGCCTTATTTATGAAAAACGAGCGTCCGTTTCACTTCCTGAAAATGCCTTTTTATCGTTTAATAGGTATGTCTGCTAATTCATACAGCGAATCATGTTGCTGCAGCTGAATGCATACAGCACAAACGGTGTAAAGAAGTTCACTTGCTATTAAATGAGGTATGGGAATGACTGGACTGAGACCAAAAATTGGCCCTGGACTTTTGCACAGACAAGCCCTCCACGCATACAAACCCCCAACAAATATTGCTGATGGGGACGGTACAGAACAGAGCTGTCTTGGTATGAGTGTTGGGTCATATGTTGAACTGTAGATACTATACAGTGGTTCTTGCATCCAAGAAGCAGCCTACTTGGATTTAGCCTAGACTTTACAGAGAATGGAGTGGTAAACTGAAAACACCCAATGACTGGCATTTCTATGGCCAGAACACCTAGATAATGAGAGAAGCCAGAATAGAATGGCTCATTAAAATAACAAATGAATAGTACAATAGCAGTAGGTAGTGTGGCTACTCTGAGTACTAAACTAATCTATGCTTCAAGTAAGTTTAAGAGGTGGAAGTGAGACCTATCTGGTCCCTAATAAATACCCACTGAGCATAATGTTGTTGTTTGCTGACTCCAGCCTCATATATTCTTGGTATATAAAGCAGAGGCTATAGGGATGTCAGGTAGAAGCAGCTCTGAGGTATCTCGGGGATCCAGTGAAGCAGTGAGCATATCCAGGTAAGTGCACTGAGTGACAGCGGGCACAGCACAGCTGTGACCTGACCTGACCTACTTGTCTCTTGGGCCAGGACGTGACCCCCCCCCCCCCCCAGCTCACAAACCAACCACAGTCTCATGTCTGTCACACAGTTTCTTTTAGAAGTCGTAATCAAACCTGCTTCCTCGGCGAAGTGAACTAATTTAACTTTTTATATGAATGTGAATGTGCCAGCATAATATCTCATGGCCTTGTGCTTTTGTTCCAGTCTATGGCATTTCCGGAATTTCCCAAAAGCAATAATATCGAATGGTAAACTAACGACATCTAGGATGTTAAATAAGAATAATTGTGAGATACCTTTGGTCAAGACGGCCGCGCCTCTGCATGCATGTTATCCCCATGACAGCAAAACACATGAAATTCCATCCAACTATTTGTCTCACAACTGGTTATCCAGCTCAGGGTCACTGTGAAATAACAAGAAAATAATATTGAAAAATATTTAATTTTTAATTAGGAAGCATGACTTACTGTGTATTTGACGTAGGAAACCTTGTGTGAGGGAGCGCGGTGGGGGGTGTGGGGGGGTGTGGGGGGGTGGTAGCAGCCGGTGTCACCTATGCTGCGGGTCCCGGGCGTGATGCTCTCCTCCACCCAGGGAGGTGCAGACCTCCACGGAGCGCAGCAGGGTCAGAGACCACCGCACACACTCGCGTCATTCCTGCCAAGTGTCAGTGTGGGGGGTGACCCCCCCCCCACCCACAAACACAGACACACATATATACAGTACTTTGCAAAAGCTGTCAAAAATCATGTTCAGAGCTATTTATCTGGGTAGGACGTGTATATTTTCTGAAAAAGAATCAAAAACAGTTTAACATTGGAACATATGAAAGTATGAGTAACATAAGAAACGGGGACAAGAACTTTTTCTGTTCTCTGAAAAGTTACTGATATCTTAAGCACCTCAGCCATCACCTGTATTTGTTGACTATTACTATTATTTAACATAGCTGTTCTATATAAGTAAATATAAATATGAAGAATTATATATTTTTGACAAGATTAAGTGAAATATACTCAATTATGTACGAAATGCAATGATGTAAAATTTAAGTTTTACTTTGCTTTGTTTAATCATTACTATTCACAAAATTGTAGGCCTTGTATTATGATTCTGTGTAAACAAGCGGAATTAATAAAGTTTCAACTACTTAATGTACACTTGTTGCTCTACGTAATTTTAAATAATTGCAATTATTAAACTAATTAATCCAAAACGAAACAAAGCACTGGTGTTTCCTTTAGAGAAAGCTAATTCTTCAACTGCAAAGTATTATTCAGTTTTAGTTACAATATATTACCGGCCAAACCCCATGTGAATTTCAATAATTTAAAAAATAACATCTTTTTTAACCCTGATTGGCTGCTAATAAATGATGACATAATGCAATTATGCCCCAAAATAAGTTAATAAATAGTCTACATTGTGTCTATTTCCAAAGTATTGCCACTGAAACATGACGTATTGAAAGTTTTGATAAATTTCAAAATCATTACTATAAACTCGTATTCCAGTTCCATGATATTTTAGTCCCCCTACAACATCAAATACAGTAAATGTCTTACGGAATTTATATCATTTTAAATTACAAGAATTGCAAAAAAAAAAAAACAATGAAAATTCAGGTTTGACATTATGGTTAAAATGTACAAATACATTTTAATATTAATTATGATCATGATTGATATTTGTGATGTGTTTCACATATATTCTTACTGTTTCTCTGTTTTAAACATTTTGATAGCCAATAATAATAAACTGGAATTTCATCAAAAATATGTTATTATCGTATGTGGTCTAGGATTTTTCTTTGTGTGTCACCTACACGTTCTCCGATCTTGTTTAAGTTTCAAAAGTTACATCAACTCTATACCGCCATCTATTGTTTTCTAATTTCAGAAATTCACTCATTTTCTTAGTTATTCCTCATTAGTCAAAAGTCAATAAACTGCATGATAAACACGACTAATCGAACATAATTAGTTGTGAACATAATTAATTATCCAAACTGAAAAAAGAAGAGTACAGACAGCAAAGGATATAAAATTATAATATCTGGGTATTTTAGACTTTTTGTCAAATACATATCGTGTTTGGGAAATGCATAGTGTTTTAATTTTTTGTTTTGAAATGTGCTACTATCCTTTTAAAATACACGATTAGTAATAATACGTAAAAGTATAAAAGCTTTTAATTCAAATGAAATAAATAACATAAATTAACCCAATCAATTAAGGAGATAATTGGCGGGGATATTACAGACAATAATAAAACACTGTTATCCGCTGTTACATTTATTTAGTTGTTTTAATTTGAGGAAACACAAACGATTTAAATAGTTAAAGTAAATAATTAGATACAAATTTAAAAAACACGTGGTTGTACTCCATTCTATTGAGTAAGAGTCGCCTTACATTTTATTTGTAAGACAATAATTAATATGAAACCAATGTACATGTCAATTAATTGGAAATCGTGGTTGTAATCCATGCATGGCAAATCATCCTATTAAAAAATAAAATACGTTCATAATGGCAATTATATTTTTAAAATAATAATAGTAATAATGATTTGTAATCTCGTTAAAATATTCACCAAACGTGATATTTAACTTTTATTAGGATTACATTTAAGATATCATTATTCTTTCAGTACATTTCATTAAGAGTGGTAAATGTGCAGTTAGGCGTTTTAGATACCCATAACTAATAATTAGTGCATGATTTAAGCAAAAAAGCTTTAAAATCTCTAGTAAAGAGGAGGACCCTCCCCACAGAGTGCGATCATTGGTCTAGTTGGGGAGCTGTCTGAAGAATAAGACACGCCCCGGAGTCTTGAACTCAAATATATGTAGCCTGGACCCCTACATCAGCAACAAGAACTGTGCCCAAAGAGGTCTGTAGTATCTGAAACAGAGGCACACGATCGGCATAGATTTCTCTGTTTTATTTTTTATGTTGATACGCTGAATGTGTATTCGGCATTTCGATTAGCAAATAAATAAAATAAACAGCGCAACGAACTTAAAGAGAATCTGGAGTTTGAGAGCAACAGGATGGAGTTGTCGGATATTCCTTTTCCAATTCCATCCGCAGATGACTTTTACGATGATCCCTGCTTCAACACATCTGACATGCACTTCTTCGAGGACCTGGACCCCAGGCTGGTACACGTGGGGCTGCTGAAACCGGATGATCACACTCACAACGAAGACGAGCACGTTCGAGCGCCGAGCGGACACCATCAGGCGGGCAGGTGTCTCCTCTGGGCGTGTAAAGCTTGCAAAAGGAAGACCACCAACGCCGACCGAAGGAAAGCTGCCACCATGCGGGAGAGAAGGCGGCTCAGCAAAGTTAACGACGCCTTCGAGACCCTGAAAAGGTGCACATCTACGAATCCCAATCAGAGGCTACCTAAGGTGGAGATCCTCAGAAACGCAATCAGCTACATAGAGTCTCTGCAGGCCCTACTCAGGGGACAGGAAGAAAACTATTATCCTGTCCTTGAAAACTACAGTGGCGACTCTGATGCGTCCAGTCCTCGATCGAACTGTTCAGATGGAATGGTGAGAAATGGCAGCATAAACCTGATTTCTTTTTCATGCACATTTTAAATTCTTGCTTAAATTGTTATTTATGTACAAGCCTGCGAATTACTGGATGTAACTTTCTTCCGTTTGCCAGTAATTTTTAACTGGCACTGTAAACATAATAGGCCTATGTATTGAACAACGTGCCCTCATAAATGTAACCATGCCATTTTATTCTCTTCAGATCGACGTTAACGGCCCAACTTGCTCCTCAAGAAGAAATAGCAGCTGCGATAGTGTATACTTCAATGAAACTCCAAATGGTATGTTTGCGTTTATATATGAAGGAATGCTGTGTTGTATAGGTTCTTAAAGTGCGTGTCACCCCAGTAAAAATAGGCCTACTTTTATTCAGAGGAACTAACAAAATAACAAATACAATATGGAATGTCTATTCAGCTGTAGTCCACTAAGTTCTACAGACGCTTACAAATGAACTTGCGACGATTTAATTTGACGTACGTAGTGTAAAATTTGCCTGCGTCCTTTAACTAACTGAAAAGTACATATCAGCCGAAAAAAAATGTTTTTTTTTTCCTGTAATATTCCTGCAGATTCCAGGCATAAGACGAAGTCAATCATTTCCAGCTTGGATTGTCTGTCGAGTATCGTTCAGAGGATTTCAACAGAGGCACCCCCATGTCCCACAATCCAGGAGGGTTCCGAAGGCAATCCCTGCTCCCCTCAAGCAGGATCGATAAACGAAACGGGAGCGCCCATCCCGTCTCCGACCAACCGTCCCCAACCGGCTCTTGACCCCGTCTACCAGGTGTTATGAAGGATCCCAACAGCAAAGTAGACGGACCGTCGAAGAAAACTTAACATTCTTGATTATAAACCAATTCCTTCAAACGAAGAAGACGAACATATGGCCTTGCTTGCCACGTTTCGTGGGAATAACTGGAAAGGCTGATTAAGGACTGGCGTGCTGTTTCTTAAAGCGAGAAGTACAATCATTAAACTATCACCAGCCCTGTTTATATTATAAAATAAAAGCTCACACACATACACATACTCACGCTAATATCCAGCTCAATATGTAATTTAGGCCTATGCAATCATGTGATTATCGCTGACGTACCTGCAGCAGTGGGTCACAATTGTAATCCTGTTTGGGGCGATCCTATTCGATTCTGCTTGTCGTTAAGTATATGCAGATATATTTATGACTTTGATATTTTTAAGGTCATTTTGATGAACACTGATTTTATGTGCCACCAGGAGTGTTATGTTTTGATTTTCGTCGACAGAGGAGTCATTCATAATCTTAAAAACGAGGACCATTTTGTATATTTGTATATAAGAGCCGGTTTGTTGAAACGTTTTACTATTTAATGTTGCTTGTTGATGGCGACGCTTGGTTTGGTGTGTCGGATATTCAAAATAATATTTATATATCAAAACTGAGTGAATGTCAATGTGTTAATAAAGAATCCGATGGCTATTTATTTACAGAACTCCGCTTCATTGTTGAATTTACAATCAATTACAATTTATTAGCTATTATGACTATACATAAAACTATTAGCAGTGAAGTTCAGCATAATATTACACTAATTCAAAGAGCGATGCATCAATTTAATGACACGTGTGTCTTCGGCTAAACGAGCTTTTATTCAACGTCAATAAAAACAGTTCCCAATGGATATTCCACATTAGTAATAATAAAGGTAATAAGGTATATAAACCATAATCAGAATAATATCATAAAATTTTTGAACTCTATTAAGGATAGGCCTATGATAATATATGTTCTAATCAATGACAAGCGTAATATAGCTGCTACGGTACAAATCGGCCTTATAACTGATTGGCAATCAGCAGTTTTAACAAAGTAGCGATATCAAAAAACTTTGCTGTAATATATGAATGATATTCCTTGAAATAATTGTGGATAGTGATGTGTTAATCTATAGAGAATATGCTTAGTATGAACATAGAACATTGTCAACAATATTCTATTTTCTGTCTGCAATTCAAATTTGTTGCCAGTTTTATTATAGCATACTTATTTTATTATATCACAAATAATATTATTATTTATCGATAAGTTATTATCTGTCAGTCTGCAAATGTTTGTCAGGTGAATGCGTTTGGTAAATATTAATCTTTATATCATTTTCTGTAGCGAACGTATCATTGAATATTTAAATGTAAAAGCAGTTTTATGTCATTTGACAGGTAAAACATAAGCATATTTATTTTACTCTGAAATTGGATGCTCGAATGTTTTTTAAAAATATATACATCAATTTCAAGAAAGCCAATCTCATTGTTAATATTGAAAATGTTGTTTTTAATTTAAATAGTTGTATTATTCTTTGAAATAATTGTATTTACATTATAGTCTTGTTAAAAATATACGAATTAAGTAAGTGCCATTAGCAAAGAAAACAAATTCGTTTACAGGAATTTATCCAAACTAGCGGAGCTGTTTAGACCTATGCAGCATATTATTTATGTGATACTTTGTGTAGTACCTTTGATTGCCGTTTGTTGAATATGGATATTAAAGAAGATTTGTGCAAATTAAAAAAAATATATATATTCGTTTAGCGCTTCATGTGTATATACGGACAGATAAAACATATAAATTCAAAAGCTGTGGTGATCGTGTATTTTCCTTAACAAGAGATCATATGAACTAGTGAATGTGAGAAAAGTTATTTTATTGAGCTGCCAACAATAACAAGATCTACAAAAATTGAAGGCAGAAGAATCACGCTTTATTTACAAAACTATTATAAGGCAAACAGCCCAGGATGGTGATATTACCTAGGCTACATAAAATAACTATTTTCTGGACTTCACACACCACGCCTAGCTGTGAAGCATGGAGCGTCAATCGGGTCTCGGTCAGCGTTTTAACTGCGGTGTTCGAAGGTGCGGTAGTTCCCTCTACGGCAGCAGTCCGAGCTAAAGCCTTGGTGTGAGGAAATGCCGGAGCCCCAGTGTGCCGCTCAGTCGCTCTACTTCCTGCGACGAGCTGCGGCTCCCTTCTTGCTGCTGTAATACGGAAAGAGTTCATGCGCAGATGAGTGAGAATTTTCGCTAAGAAACAATCGGTATAAAATAAAATAAAATAACAAAACTCCTCGTTCAGTTAGTCTGAAACATATTTGCCCGCAGAGCAAAAATGGTCTTATAGTATCATTATAGGGGGAATCTTGGTTTCATTAATTGTTTTTAAATTACAGATTAATTATTGTCAGATGGCATGCTGCTACCTCACATCACACCATGCGTTACCTACCGTCCTCTCGAAAATACGAACCTGCGTCAAGCATCCACAGAATGACGTATTTCCATAAAATCTTTTTTAAAACTGTTACACAAAAAAAATCGTCCTCATGCACATCTCAAGCCATAACTCTGTGGATCCTAGGCCGAACAATTTTGGCTTGTCAAGCAAGCCACTTAAAATTGTAGGAACCTGCTGAACTTCTGCGGTAAATGCGCACCAGGATCATAGAAGTCACATGTACCCTTTACCTCTAAAGCAATGAGCAAAGGACGACACTCCACAATATACAACTTACGAGCTTAGTTGCTGAATGCTGCAGGAGAGCAGGAGATCCTTCTCTCGGGGTCAGTAAGGGTTCTCTGGAGCCATCTAATTTACTATTTTCTAAATTATCTTACTGAGAGAGAAATATCTATATAACGATACAGCACTGTCTGCTTGTGATGTGTGTTATGTGAAACCAATTCAATGCCCACATAATTCATAATTCTGAACAGTCATACAAGATCAGCCGTTTTTTAGAACGTTTAGTAGGTATGAGTGAGAGGTGACACATCGTAGCTAAGTTGCTAGTATGTGTATGATGTGTTAGCGCTTTAATGAGGGGGTGGGCAAATGCATTTCTCAGGAACGGGCCACTGGCCGTCTGGAATAGGAAATGCACCAGATTTCCATGCTGCTATCTGTGGGGATGGGGCAGAATGCCGCAAAGCTACTTACTGCTTCTGAAGCTCATCGATGCGGTTTCTGAGAGTGGTGACCTGAAAATGACACATGGGCGCGTTTAAAGCAAGGCAGGGCCATTACCTTGTGGGAGCCCCATGCTCACCTTTGAGTAGAACTCGTTGCCATGGAGACTGCCTGGAGATGTCTGAGACTGAGGAAAACCAAGGGTACACACACCGCACCACAAAAAGCGTTTTTTTCTTTCAGGCCGAAAGATATTTTCTTCGTGGGAGGAGCTTTGAGAACTTGTGCGGTTATTAATTCTTGAGTTGTGTGCAATTGTGTGGGTTGTGGGTTTGCAATGGTTTTCCAGCTCATCAAAGGTAGAAATCAGTACCAGTCAACAGGACCTTAAGACGCACAAGTGTAGATCATCCCGAAGCTTTGAGCACTCAGAAAGAGCAAAGACCTGCTGTCTTGACCTGTAAGCCTAGGTGCAGCACTTACCTGTGAGGACACTATAGTGTCAGGGGCAAAAGATCTTTTCTTTGGGTGCAGAAGCACCAGCAAAAATGATAAAAGTAGAAATGGACTGCAATATACAAAAAAACATTTTCATTAACCTGTAGTCATTAAAAAAAAATCAAAGTCCAATTAAAAAAAAATTATTAATTTTTAAGATACCTGAATCTGCTTTATATAACAGCAGATGACAGGTCAATTTCTGACTAATTATATTGGACAAACGCTTAACTTGTTGAAGAGATCAGGTTAATTTTGCAAGGTCAACATTCCTTTTTACTGGGCTGTAAACCTTGCATCTTTCATTGCGTAATAGTTTCGGTTGTGCTCCAATGCTGACCTTGTGCCCCGTTTCCATGGCGCACTCATGACGTCCCATGCAGGCAGACCATGCGCTGCCAGCTGAGCCCTGCCGCTTTGCACCGTACGCTGCATTACTTACTATTTACTCAGCTCTTCTACCCTCTTACGTAGTGTTGTAACCTGGATGAGATCAAAGCAGAGCCGTATTCATTTTGGAACTGGACGTGTCGTTTCCTGCGGAATGGGACTCTACCCCAGCCTAAAGCCTAAACACCATGTAAAACACCGCTTACTTAATGAAGGTTCATTCCGAATCACTGTACACCGGAACAGGGCTATTTATACGTCCTCTCAGCAGAAGTGTCTTTAGTTCATAACTGGAAGAAGCCCGTGTGAAACCCAACCACCTAAAATCATAAAAGTCAGCAATTCAACCAACTAATCGCTGAAGACATCACTTGACGAATGAGTAGTCTGAAAATGGGTAATGTTGCTTCATGTCATGAGCATCCTGCATCTTCCCTCTGATCTCTTCATTCTTCAGAACAGCAGAACTGTGTCCTGTTATCGTCAAATTCACGATGCCAGAAATGAACTCGAGATTTTACTGATAAAATACATGAGAAGGGAATGAGGGAGACAGCCACCCAGAAGAGTGGATGCTCACCTCATACTTTTGCTTCTTCAGCTTCTCGAGATGATCGAACTTCTCAGACTCCAGGGTATGCATCCAGTCCCACAGTTCCTTCGCCTTCTCCCTGTAGGAGAACAACTGCTGTCACCAGCTGTCCATTGTAGACATCACCTTCAGATTGGGCAGTGAGTAATGTAATCAGTGGTGTAGCAGAGAGTTTGACATTGGGGATGACACAACACAATAATACAAATAAAAAGATTTACGTAGTGAGGGGGAAGAATGAACCTAAATTAAATGGTGGGGGGGGGGGGCATGTGTTCTGCAACCCCCCCAGTGCATGCACCACTAAATATTTCACAAATTTATCCAGTTGTGTAAAGTGATAAAATGGTAAGTTATTTTCGGCCAGTGTGTCTGCTAAGCTATTAAAGTTGCTTAGCAGGGATTATCAACATGCTTCGCCAAGGGCACCGTGGACATTTGGAGAACCCAGTTGCTCACCTCAGCTTGTCTTCATTCAGATGGTCGATGTTGAGAGCCTTGCGTCTTTCAGCCAGGATCTTCTTCTTCTTCTCTCTCTCAGTCTGCTTCTTCCCACCCCTTTTCTGGTCAGCCTGTAAATTCCACGCCAAGAATAAGCAAGCAGCAATTAACCCGTCGAATGATCATATTACATAGCTAATGTGTGTCTAGGTTTACACTCTCAACAGCAAGCGGCTCCCCGTGGAGCTGTGGGGACGTGTGAGACATGAAGAGCACACATTAAGGCGAAATGAATAATTGCGGTGGCGGATGCCGTGAGTAGATGAAGCACCTTCTGCAGGTAGCTGCTGTACTGGGAGCCCATGTTGGCCAGAGCAGATTTCTTCTTGGCGTCCTCGTCAGCTCTCTTCTTGGCGTCCGCCTCCTCTCTCTTCAGCCTCTCCTCCTGCAAGGGCAATCCCAACACAGGACGTTGGCGCAGGTGGGCTCTCTTGGGAATTACCACCGGAGGAGTGAGGGTGGGGTGTTTCTGATGCGCACCTCACGTCTGGCCTGGCGTTCCTTGTCCTTCTCGGCCCTGATCCTCTGCTGATCTGACCTCTCTGCCCTACGCTTCTCCTGCAGGCACACATAGGCTTGGCGTCGTTACACTTCCACAGCACTTGGGCTGAGGGGGAGGTGCTGCAGATAAACCCTGTCACTTACAATTCTTTCCTTGAGGGCAATGAGCTCCTCCTCCTCCTTTTTTCTGTGCTCAAAGTGAGCATCGATCAGGGCCTGAAGTTCAATAAGATCTTTGTTCTGCCTCTTCTTTTGGATGTCCTGTGAGTATTAAAGAAACACAGACATACAGGCGAAGTCAGTTTCCCTTGACCTGTGAAAATGGCTCGTTTTCTGATCAGGAGGAGACAGCCGTATGTGACTGGCCAAACATGGTTACTCACGTCAAAGTCTACTTTATCCCCTTCAGGAATTCTAGGTGCTGAAGGTCTGTGAAGATTTAAATCATATGTGATTTACTTCAAATTTATTTATTTCTATTTTTCCTTACTATAGTTTAAAGCTGAGAGCAAAGTTTACTAAAGCATTTCCCAAATGTATTTGGAGTGGAAAATATCCAAAGTAGAATTAGAAAGTTACTTACTTGAATTTTGGCTTCTCATCTATTAAGTAATAATACAAAATAAAAAGGAACAAGGAGTTTCACAGTTAGACAAACATAAGATATTATGAAAGAAATAGGATGCTCATTTTTCACACAGTCAGTTCACCACGAGAATCCTAAATATTAATGCAATTGCTGAAGTTAAGCACGGCATTGCACTCCTTCTTTAGAAAGTGTTAGCTGATGATACTCTAGGAAAATTCAGCCAACCTGTAATTTCTGTTGTGCATTTTACTGACAAAAACCCCTCACATCACAAAAGGATTCCCATTATTACACATCATTAATTCATTTTTTATCAACAGAATCATAATCAAACAGTCACTTCAACCAAACAGAACTCCACTTTCATTTCAAAACTTCATTGTCTTCCCGAATGTGTTAATGTCTTTCAAAAGGCAAGACACAATGGGGAAACATCTCCAGAAGTATCCTGCACGACAGACACACATGTAATTTATCAGTATTATGAAAGTATGTAATGCGCGTTAGCTTACGACTGGACCTTCACGCTCAGAAACAAAGCACCCCGACTGATAGCAATTTCCTTATAGGAAGTTATAGCTGCCGACTTAATCACCTTCCCTGTTCGCTGAGGGATGCCCATGCAGGGGATACAAGTCAAGCTAAGATGAGGAGCATGAGGAGTTATTATACAACAAAGTTAGGTCAGCATTTCATATTCTTTCACCCTTTTTCAGTTTTGTTGCATCATCATCCCACTCTGTGGTTTTTAGCCTCTTAAGTTTTGTTGTTGGCCAGGTCTATGTTTTCTGGCTAAAACAGCTTTATGGGGGGTGGGGTGGGGATATGCCGGTGTGTTAAAGAAACAACACGTATGAGAAGCCCTTCAACATACCTTCCTCTTCATAGGTCTCTGCAAGCAGCAAGCGTTGAAAGCAGAAGCAAAGTGGACACAGTTAGGGTCAACATTTCATGCCTCTGCGTTTGCGAACCTGGAATGTGGCTGCACACAAATGAGCATAGCTTGGCTCAGCGTCAGCCTAGATGGTGCTTAAGTACAGCATCATTAGCACAGGATCAGCCTCTCTGTGTATAACGCCGGCATTAACTGTTGACCGGCCGACCTTCCGACATCACACAAATGCACGTTGTGATGCGGACAGTCAGCTGAATATTGACCAGTGAGGGATGAGAAAGACAAGATGGCAAAGGAAATTTTATGAAGGCTAAGCAATTTTTGAGAAACCGGCAAAAGTTACTGGTAAAGATAATACATATAGTTTTAATATACATCTACTTTCAATACATTTCTATTCTGGAGAATTACAGGCAGTCAAGTTCAATATTAATGGGTCGATTATACATAAGCACATTGACAAGTAAGTCTAAATAGACCATGATATTTTATCAAATCTCCCATGTGTATGACAACCAGGTCCTATTTGCCAAGTTAACGGTATGGTTAATAATGTTTCAGTGTGGCAGCAGCAGAGAATATCAGGTTCCTGGAGCCTGAAGTAGGCTAAGTGTGGGAGATTGAGTACTGAGAGTACTGTGGCTAATTTACTGCCGAAAAACAAATGAATGACAGAAAGTCAAAAGTGCCTCCAGAACCTCTCAGTGCTAATTCAGTGAAGATGCAATTAGTGACGAGCAGTTAAAAAAGATGCAGACTGTACATACAGTAGATATACATGTATATACAGTAGAAATGATGTCTTCCTATTGAATGGGCAGTAGCATGAAGATGGCAAATATGGAAGCAGTATGGTGTGTGAGGTGCCGTTAGAATGGCCAAGCTATTGCTTTGAGGCTCTTCAGTCGGCCAGGTTCTCACTGAGCCCCCATTCTTGTTCATTACAATCTAAATGCATGAGTTTGTTAGGTAAGTGCTTATATCTCACACATATATATACACATATCCAATGTATATACATATGTCACATGTTCCGAGAGAGATAGAGATTGTCTCTACTTTATAGCCAGATATGAAGAGGAGGTACCTTATCTTTACAGAACTAATATAGAAACAATAAGTGCACTGCTATGTTTGGAAGGATGAATGAATATACATGCAACATACCTTCCTGCACTTCTTCCACTGGCTGAGGGTCTGGCTCTGGTTCTGGGGCTACCTCTTGCACTGGTTCTGGTTCTGGTTCTGGTTCTGGTTCTGGAGCTACCTCTGGCTCTGGTTCTGGCTCTGGAGCCACCTCTGGCGCTACTTCTACTTCTACAACCTCTTCGGCTACGGCTATGCGGCATGCACCGAGTGAACGGGGAGTGGAGGGGTCAGAGAGGTGGGTAAAGCGGCGAGAGAAAGAGTCATCAGATAAAAGAGCATTCTTCAGTTAGTAAGGTCAGTATGTCACGGAGGAGGAGGGCAGGGGTGAAGGACGCCACGAGCAGTGAACACGGCCCAGAGTAAAGAGGTCTACTGCCATATCTAAGACAGGACGTCTACAGTTCAGGAAAATCGATGTCTAGCATCTAATACGATGAGGTACACAATGAATTCATTGACATTCTAGAAACTAAGTCATGTTCTAAACTCTAGAGGTCATTATGCTTAGTTCACAGACAGGGTCTCGTAATTTCCTCTGGATGACTGTGAGAGAGGGGCTCAGGACAGAAGTATTGGGCAGGACGTTCAGTTAACTGACTCGCCTGCTGAAACTACGTTGTTCTCAAATGTCAGAAATACTAGAGTTAAGAACAATGTAGGCGCATGGAGTGCTGGGATGTCTTCAGCAAGGCCACTTCTTACAATGTTTTGGCTAATATGTATTAATAAAATAATATGTTTTAAACACTGAAGGCTAAAATTAAGATTTTGTCTGACAAGTTTCGTGCTGAGGAAAACTCCAGCTGGGTTTTGACTCTTTTGATGATTAGGAGTGAAGGATCAGGGGTAAAGGTGAGGATTGTTACAGTTACCATTTTCACGTCCCTAACTTCCTTTCAGTTTCCAAAAAAGTGTGATTACAGTTAAACAGCTGATGTGTCTTCCATCATACAGCAAATATAACCCGATCCATGCAAAATGTTACATATTGTGTCTTCTGTAGCAGATCGAACGGAGTGGAGTTCGCAAGCCCAGACATGCAAGACGTGCCCATCTGGCTTCTTTGTCCTTTGACTGGGACAATAAATGAACTTAGTAAGATCATTTTAAAATACATATTTTAAAGACAGTATCAGCATGTCTTTATTATAACAAAGTCAGATTTGTATAGCGGTAAGAGCAGACCATCATTTAACTATTACTGAACTAAATGTCCCCAATGAAATCTAAATGATATTGCAGGTGATATATCTGTATTTAACATAGCACCTCAATTCGACTGATCAATGTCTTAAAAAACAAAAAAGTATTTAGCACATATATATTGTTGGTGAGAGTAATCATTTCTGGATAATTAAACTGATATTTTGCTGCTGTTCACAAGATGTAGCATTAAAGTGAAGATAAGATCCACAATGTAAAGAAGGGGATAAGAGCAGACACATAAGATTTAGATGTGGAACACCTGGCTTAGTTTTAAACAACAAAATTTGTGGTGATTTAAGACGTAGATTAGTAAGCAATTAGAATGTCTTTACTTACCATCAACTCTGTAAAATGAAAAATGAATACAGTCAGAATTTGGGCATATTAAAAGAACAGTATTTGATTTCACTACATTTTGGAAAAAAAAATATTGTTAAATTCAACTACTTGAAACTATAATTAGAGCAAAGGGTTTATTTAAGGTGTATTAATTACATTGCAGTGTGACAATTTTAATTTACTGCTTCCATCTCTTTTAAATAATAAGTCCTGATATTAGAATTCAGGTAACATAATGAGCAGAGATAGATAAATCTGGTTCAAGTAAAGATCCAGACCAAGATTTTGTTTCAACCACTCAGTTGAGTCAAAGTCACAGTGTACTCAACTGATTGGTTGAAACAAAATCTTGGTCTGGATTTTTTACTTTTTGGACCTGAATTATCCACCCTTGATAATAGTGTTAGTGAGGTGTCTTTATCAGTACTTACGCCTCTTCAGTGTCAGACATGGTGACGGTGGCTTTTTCACCTGTTAGGGAGTTAAAGGAGATGCTACTAGAGCTGGCCAGTGAAAACTAACATATCCTACATTTTTCCCCAAATGCAATGAGGTAATATTTAAGAAGATATTATACTACCTGATGCCTTAATTGGTATCTAGAGCCATACAGTAAATGTACTATTATGTAAACCAGAAATTAGCTGTATATTTATATACACAAAACATGTATACTTTATTTTTTATATACTTTTTTATTTTAAATGACTTGTAGTTAAGTGGTCATTTACAGGATCATCTTTATGTTGGATAAGATAGCCCCTTTATTTGTACTGTTTTGAATTCTTCTCAGTTCATGAACTGCAACTTATCAGTACAACTAGATCAGTTCTGCAAAAAAGTGCAAAAATAAATTATCTCAATTGCATTTCAAGCAAGACTTTTATTAATGGTTTTTTCCACAGATTTCTCTCCCAGATGTGCAACTTAAACACCTCCGATGTCATAAAAATCACAGAAAATGAGCATATAAAAAGTTATGCAAATAACATTTAATATGCCTCACCTGCAAGAAGAGACCTTCCATGCAAACATAAAATTAGAAGAAGCTGATTGCTAACAGCTGTGAATGTCTGTAAGTATTAAAGCTCGGATTGTATTTCTGAGTCTCAGACTTTCTGGTGGCTCAGCACTCCTAAGTGTCATTCTTTTTCCATATCTGTCTAAGGCTTATATAGAGGAGGGGAATGGAAAAGGTAGCCAGTGAAGACGACATTTTGGCATATCGGTAAAGTTTTTTGCCGTATCAATGCAAGTTGATACAATGTATAACTGATGGGTGAATAAAGGGAATGCAGAATGTGTTCCTTCTGCTTTACTGCATCGGTTTAGTGCAACTTACAAGCATTTTAAGTCGAGCGACACATTAAGATTCAATAAACGGGCTGCCGACTGCTTTTCGACTTTCTTTCTGTCCCCAAATAAAAGTGTTCTCCGTAAATGTATCTTTTCGACTTTGTCAGAATGCATGCATACAGTCGCAGATAAGCGTATAAACAGGTGCATTCCTCAGACGGCTGCAAAACACTGTGCTCCTTGACTTCAGGACTTGAATGTCAAGCTTTGATTTACCTAATTGTACATGCAGCAACAACAAGAGCAACAATAATAATAATAATAATAATAATAATAATAATAATAATAATAATAATAATGATGAAAGATCAGGGACCCTAGAAAACCTGTCATGCTTGGTTTCCTCAAGTATTTCTCGGGTGAGATAATATTAGCATTGTGCTACAGCTTCAATAACAGCGCATGTTCAGAGGTAGAGGCTGCAATGTGAACATATATGCTCCTGTCGTCCTGGGCGATGAGCACACCAAGGCTCCAAGAGAGGCGTTCTCTGTCTTACCTCAGAAAGGCTGAAAGAAGTGAGCTCCCTCGTGGGGGGACACTGGCTGTAAGGGTTCTGCAAACCACACAGGGTGATAAAGTGTTTCTGTTATGGTGACACTTGATCTTTAGAGCCCCCTTATTGGTTGAACTTCCATTGGAGGCAAGATAGTCAGGGGCAGGCAAAGCCCTGGCCCTAGCACTGAATAAGGAAATGGATAGATTATGATGCATGATGGAGGCACATGTTTGGAGAGAAGAAACTGAGAGGATCTGCTGCTAAAATTGTCACAACACCAGGCAAGCAAAATATTACAGTGATCCACATGAGAGTTTTGTAAGGTGGAATTTAAGGTGGTATAATGCACCGAACTGTGTATAAAAGAATATAGAAGAACTGTGTGAGTGGAATAAGAATGGAAGCCGCAAGTTAAAGACACAGCCATTCCAGCTGTTATGTAAACTACATATAAAGTTCAATATATTATTTAAGGGGAAAAAATGTAAGCAAAAATGAGTCAATTGATAGAAACAATATGATGTATGGATACAGAAACAGATGTGTTGACAAAGTGAAGGCGCTTTAAACTGCAAAGATGGCATGTTTAGAAGCTGTATGGTTCTTCACCTGACGTGACCCCCAGTATATGTCCCAGTTTATCCATGAATCCATCCTTCCATTTTAAATGACCATATATCCATTTGGGATCAGAATTGGTCCTTAGTTGATGAAAAGACACACCGGATGGGATCTAACATGAGGCATATTCACAATCTCACAACTGCGCACATTTCACAATAAGACGTATACATCAGTATGACAAGCGTTTTCTGACTTTTAGGGAATTTCACATTTTTAAAAAACAGCACTTTGGCTTCTGCAGGTATTGTGTGGACGGTTAGCTAGTGCGCTCTGTATGCCACAGCTGTGTGAATAACCAAGGCATGACGAAGAAAGCCGTCTTGAAATGCCCTCAGATCCGTACCGCAGTCCCTATAGATTAACTTTAGGCATAAATGTGGCTCCTGAGTCCCCAGCAGAGGGCACTAGCCTGAAAAGAAAACAAACTTGGATGCAGTGACTACAGACACACATTACCAAAGGTCCATCCAAACAGCTACTAGCTTGCTGACAGTCCTGTGTCAATGTCAATGTGGAAAATGTTTTGAGGAAAGTCTCAGAATTTATTTTTGGAGAGGCATGGAGACGGTGCTTTCCATCTGAGGTGGGGTGTAGGGCACCGAATGAGCTTCCCGGCCGGACACTAACGGGATTTTCAGGCAAGCAGCCGGAAGCTCCGGGGCAGCACTCTCACAGGTAAACTATTATTTGCATGTTCTCCAGCCGTCTGCCTGCATAGGCTTCCGCTGACTTGTACTCTCACAGGTAAATCATTCTTTGCATTTTCTCCAACCTTCCGCTTGCATAGGCTTCCGCTGACATGCAATTAAAAGCGCCAAGCTCTGAAAACATGACACTGGATTTTCATAACTGTAATGCTGCACTAGCAATATTATTTACAACAAATGCTTCACAGACCATTAGCTATGTTCTCGGTGCAATAAGAATATTCCAGATTCCAGATAAGTCATACTGTATGTTTCCTTCAGCCTTCGAAACTACGTAAGATATTCAGGCTATTTGCATGCTTTTATCTTCAACCAAAAAGTTTTTCTGTCCTTGCTTTGGAATCCAGAGTAATCTGTTAATAATCTGTATGACAAGCTTTATTGTATTGTTCTAAAAAAGAAAAAAGAAATCTTCTTTAGCTGCAACAAAGATATTTCATGTATTTTAACAGCTTGTACATAAAATTCATTTTCCCAGGCTAGAATCAACCTTATCAAACTATTATTAACCCTTCCTCTTTTAAACTTCAAGTTTGGGTGCGACCCAAACGTCTAACCTACTGGCCTTAAAAGGTTGACCCCCTCTCACATATCAGGCTCAGCATGTATTGGTGTACAGGTTGCTATGTAAATCATTCTAAACGGTGGGTCTGCATGTATATTTTTTGGGAGTTAAAGAAGAATTTGAAATTATAATATTATGAGCATGTATGGGAGTTCAAATTTTTAGCCTGAAAACCTTGATAAAGCATTTTGTTATACGTTCGATATGCACTTAAATGTGGGAGACCTTTGGTCTGTATTATTGGTAAACAATTAAAATAAAACATCAGTAATAATAGCAGCAGCGTGGGGGTCACCTGTTAAGTGTGATATGTAGCACAAAAACAAAGGATTACGGTTCAGTTTCCCACTGACAGCAATCATATGCGTTCTTAAGATTTTCTAAAACGATGTGTTCCTCTAGACTGCAATTTAACAAATGGGCTGAGCAAGTACAACATAAAACTGGCATCGGTGCTTCAAGAGAAACATTTGGTGTAACTACAGTATATTTTGTATATGTGACTCAAGGTATGCATGTAGCTCACCTGCAGAGGGAGCTATTGAACTTCTCCCTAAAACTAAGCTGAGAAAAACTGCAGAATCCAACGTCAGATTTGCAGAGGGCTGGTGAATACTATAGGCAGCCGCCTAGGGTCTAAGTCAATTTCACTTCTCCACAGATGGGGGGAGCCAGCAGGGATGCTTGCCTAAGATGCCACATGGGCTAAGAGTTGCACTGGTTTTAGATACTGTTAAATTAGCCACCCCTCTCACGTTCCATGGGGCCACACCAAAGGTCCTGGCTTTCTGGAAGCATTCCAGCAGGGGCAGTAAACATAACTGTAAATCCATGCATCTGAGTTATGGTAACTGAGGCATCTTTGTCACATACACCAACTTAAATTTTGCTAAAAAATAGACCACAAGACAGAATTAAAAACAACGAATGAAGCACATCTAGACAAATTTTGAGGCAAAAGTGTTTTAATATAAAAATGAGCATAACTGTCATTTACATGCATATATATTTATGTATTTTTGTAGTCAGCAGCAACTATGAAATTGGCAAATAGGCTGCAATACAAGTGTTTTAGTGGGAAAAATATATTTTTTTTGTTGAGAGATTTACAGGATATTGTTGGCAGTAACAAGGATGTTGGTAATTCACATGTAGAATATTTAAATGAACTTAATGAGGCTCAATAACGTCGACAGTCTCAGGAGTGTTCGGGGCATGTTCCACCTGAAATGCAATGTAAACACGGGAGATCAGCAATGTCAGCAGTGATGCAATCTCAGGTTATAACAAACATAGTCTCTCTTTCTTACACCCATCCATCCATCCATTCATCCCATTCCAGAAACCATTTAGGGTCACAGCTAATGTATGACTCTACCAGCAATCTTAATTTAATACTGTAATCATTTATAATTTCCTAGCTAGTAGCTCTTGAAATTGGATACATGAATCCTGACAAGTATATTTCTGGCACAGTTTGAAATCAGCTTTTCCATTTGCAGATACAGGAAACACTATGTTATATGCACAGCAGGTACGGCATTATATGATGGACCATCTATATTAAATAATAAAATGACGGGTATCCTCACTGTGTAGATCTGAGTCAATGTGTGTTTCCTGTTTCAGGAAACAGAAATGCTGACATCTTTCAATGGCAACCATGGGATCTCTCAGCACTACCGTCCACCACTCCTGCCCAAACCTGGCAAGGACAACGCCAAGCTCCAGAAGCTCCTCAAGAAAACCGCTAAGAAAAAGTCTTCCCATCAGGCCTCGCAGACGCCTGTCCCTTTCCGCTCCAGCCTTTCTCCTGTAAGCGAAGCCAGCGCTGACCTGGAGCACAGTGACCACTCAACTCCTCCAGGAACTCCGGATTCTGTCTATGGCATCAACTTGAACCCCAGATTTTCGGTGAGACCTGTTCATCAGCATTCACCGTCTCCTTACCCATATATGCAAAGTGGAAAGTATGACAAGACAACATTGCTTTTCCCAAAGCAGCACATATCCGTAGAGTGTACCTTCCACCAGCAGGTGGACCCACTGCACAACTTCACTTCACTGTTGCAAGCTGAGTCTTCAGCTCACCCAAACCCAGCTCTTCCAACAGCTTCCAGCTTGCAAACTTCAATCCAAGCAGAAGAAAACGTATCTGTGCAACCCACTACCACCCCAATAATTCAAGTAGCTTCAGTTCCAAAAGTACCTGCTTCTACAAATATGGTAAGTCAAATAGCGTCACCTCCAGTTCAAACTTTATCCCAAACTTCTCCCCTAATTCTAACTCATACACAGCTTGTACCATTAGCCCCAAGTTCAGTTCAATACACCAAGCCTTTACTCTCCACCCTGGAAGTGGAGAATAATGTTCAAAAGGTACCTCCATCTGTTAAATATCCTACTACTCATACCTTTGAAGATCAAACCGAAAGCACAGCTTTCAATGGCCTACCACCAGCTAAGGTCCCAACCTGCTCAAAACCAACATCTGAAATGAAAAGAGGCACAAAATCAACCTCTGAATTTCTGTCAACAAGAGCTCTTGCAGAGCAGCCAAAGACACCAGTTCATTTCCTTGCCCAGAGAAAATCACCTACCAATGAAGTCTCAAAAGTAAGCCATTTTTCAAACTCTTCAGCATCATTTGTCAATAAAGAATCCAGTTTTGAAATATACACGTCTGGCACCAACAAAACAAATGAAAATGGAATTGGAAATTCTTCATCATCAACATCAATAGAATGCACATCTGAATATTCAACATATACAGCAAGAGTGGAAGTTACTAACATGCATGATAATATGTGTTCAGTTCATTCTAATTTGTTGGAAAGACCTTATAATGGAAAATTGACTACAAAAAATTCTGTAAATGAGGTTTCACCTTTTGCAATATATTTCAACACAACTTCCAAGACTCAGATCCCAATAATACCTAAACTGCAAACTAAACTTGGAGATCAAACACCAGTAAAAGCTGCTAATGGTAATGCAAATAATTTTACAACTCACACTACATATCAAGATGGCCAGAATGGAACTGACTGTAATACTATTACCGATATATGTGGATTTGAAAACATGAATACTCTTATTCACACATGTAAACCTACAATACCTGCCTCGGGATATAAAAAGTCACCAGCACATGAGACCCCAAAACTCAAGTCCAAATCAAAATATTATGGTTTGACTCCAGCTGACTATATTGCTTACGGTGGAATTCGAAGCAGTTCCCCCACTTACAGCATTTCTAAACCAATGGCATCTACATCTGAGGTGCCCAAATTGTGTGACACACCATGTGCTCAGAGCTCTGCTTGTGAGATCTCAGAAGTGCCCTCACCTGCAATACCGAACTCTACTCTGTCATCCAATGAAAAGCAAAAAAAATCTGCAACAACTCTAAATGAAGATCCCACAGAATCTCCAAATCCAACAGGAAAGCCTTTCATGCCCCACAGCCAAACAAGTGTCGTGGCCGAATCTACCTCTTCTGAAGCTATAAAAAGAATGCCATCCAAAACAAAGGGATTGACACAGGATGCAGGACTACCTGAAGGACAAAGTCTCGAGGAAGGAAAAAATGCAACAACACCCTTTATTAGAGCACAAAATGTTCAGATGGTTACTTCAGAGGCTGTGGAATACAGACCAGTAGGTACAAACACACACCAGACTAACACATCAAGTTTTTTCCAAATTCCAAAACATAAAACTTCTTCTGAAATACCAAAACAGTGCAATTTTGTTATGGAAAAACAACTAGGTAACATACCAATTTCAGAAACACAATTAGCTAATAAAGCCAAACATTTAATACAGACACTTAGCAACAAAATGCAAACACTTAAGTCAGGTGGGAACAGCATGGCAGCTAAGATTTCTAAAGTGAAAGTTTTTACTCAAGGTTTAGATGAAGCTGGGATGGAATCAAGTCAAACTCTAACTGAGCCAAGCATTACACAACACACAGAAAACTGCAAGGAGTCTCATAGACCTGAAGTATCCCTTGTAATATCTTCAGGTGTCAAAGAATCTGTGCCCAGTGCTCAAATTACTGTTTGTCTCTCTCAGGATTCTGCAAATTCAATGACCTCCTTGAGCTTGGGTCAACCTTCAAGTCAACCAGTAATTGGACATGGAGAAGCCAGTAAATCTGTGAGCACAGGAGCAGTTCATAACCAGGAAACCTCACAAGAGACTGCAAGAACTGAGGCATCAAACAGACAATTGACTGCACAGAAGAAAGAGTCAAGCACCTCAGCTTCCAAACAAGAATCTCCAACTATAGAGCCCCAAAAACCCAAGGGTCTGAAAGCCAAACTCAGTGGCTGGACTCGTCTTAAGAAACATATGATAGTGGAACCAGAAGAGCCCAAATTTCCTGAGCCAGTTGAGGAGTCTAAAGTACAAGCACTGAACAGCAAACCAGAGAAGTCTCAAGAAATGTCCACAGAAGTCTGTGAGCATTCTGGGACTCAGGGAAGTGGCCCCAGGGCCCTAAAAATGTGGGATGCAATGCTTTTCCAAATGTTCTCTACCAAAGAAAACATCATGAAACATATCAATGACAAAAAAAGCAAGACAGAGAAAAAAGACGCGGCAAATGACAACCAAAAACCATCCCTATCATTTGTGCATCGCCTTCCTCTCCTCCTATACAGTCCACGGTTTGACGCAAGAAAGCTGAAGGAAGCTGCTTCAAGGCCACTTACAAAAATTGCCACGGTGTTTGAAAGGGGACTTTTGAATCGTAAATCTCAAGAGGAGGAACCAAAGGACTTCAATCGAGTTGCAAAAGGGTTTGCACATTTAAAAACCACAGACATCTGATTTTTATCACAATTACAATTATATTGTTAAAATGAACCAGAATGATGAAGCAAGTAATATTTCATAAACATTATTTGGCCTTCATATTTTAAGTCTGAATTACAGTTTGCCTTACAAAAAGTTTTAACATTCAAAGCCACAAAAAGTTAATTTTTTTGTTATGGCTACAAAATAAGATCTTTTCTAATTGATTGATCATAACCTTATGGCAGTGGTTCTCAACCTTTTTTTGCAGTGGGCCGCACTATGTCCAAGTTCAAGTCTCACGGGCCGCATATTATTTA
>JAABNX020000008.1:24948980-24962062 GCA_015163995.2 Mormyrus lacerda | reverse complement strand
AATTCTACTTACCATTAATGGGATACATTTATTATTATTTTATTTATTTTTAATTTATTTTTATTTTTTTTTACATGATCAGCATCGCAGGCCGCATTTGCATTTGTGACGGACCGCAGGTTGAGAACCACTGCCTTATGGTATCAAAGTTATTGGCTTAACGTTACACAAAGAAAATTATCCTGGTATACGACATCATCTTGGTTAAATATTGGATGAGGTCAAGCAAAATATATAAATTTTTATATACATACTGAACTACTGATGGATAATCACTTTTGAGATTTAGAAATGTTTATTGTGCTTTAAGATGGACCAGAATAGAAAGAATATATCAAGACAAAAACTTCAAAAGTATAGCATTGTGTTTTAAATTCCAGGAGTTATTTTCCTTTTCCTGTTTCATACATATTACTTCATAGTAAATTAAAAAAATATATACAGATGTACTTATGCATAATAATGATACTCATACTATTATATAAAGTAATAAAGGGAATATCTACGCATTCACGCCTTAATGTCATGCAGTCACACATATGGATGTGGGAAGACGGTGTCTTCCGTGATGCTCCAGAACATTTTAGACCGGACTCATTCACCAGGCTCATTAGCATTCCATGAATGAGGAGACGGAGGTAACAGTGAAAGGCCAAGGTGGAATTTCGGTACCAGGTGCCAGAAAAAGGACAGGGGGGGAGCCTAGTGGGGCAGGAAGTGAAGGTCAAAGGAAGGTCTGAGGTTCAATACCTTGTGATGTGCTTGTTGGGTCTAGTGAAATATGAATAAAGAATTATATGGTGAAAACATCAACATGGTTGATTAGTTGTTAATTGCTGCTTAGTTACGTTTCTTCTAGAACGTGAGATCAGTAATACAGAGTCTATATGGAATGTCACAAGTCTGTCCCTGTGCAGAAGCCAAACTACAGAACACAGATGCAGTCAGATGTGATATTCAAGGGACTAGAATGATGCCATGCACTAAAGTTTTGCCTGCTGGCTGTCACCACGTGGAAGACCAAGCCTGTAGGAATGCTATGTGGTACATTGTTTTGAATGCAAATATCCCTGAGTGAGTGGAGACACTTGTTTCTAACATACTTCAGTGGTGATATATGACACTATCCAGAGCGTCTGCTTTATCGAGTTTCTGTATGCATGTTTTTGTATATTAAAAAACGTATTTGGATGTTTTCTGTCTATTGCGTTTTAATTACTTGTTAGAAAATAGTATGGTCATTTGGGATAATGGCGAAACCTTGCTAGTAACAGGTGTATGACGTAGAAGTCTCTGTCACAAGCTCCGCTGATTTTTCTTTCACTTGCTGTAGATAATCTGAAAATCTTCATATTGTTGCATCGAGTTGAGAGTCTACAAAACGTTCCAACCAAAAATTCTATTGTTACTGTAGTATAGGATTCCTGACTTTGATTGGTGCAAAATCTTTAAATAAATTAAATTGTATAAAATAACTTGACAGATATATGTCTGCCGTCTGAAAAATATTTCTTTAATAAAAAGCAACATGTTCCTTTGTGTTTTTCCCCCAACATCTCTGTCCTATCAGTAAACAGTACTTTCAAATGTAAAATATTGTGGTGCTTAATCTAATCAGCAGAGACAGGGCTCACATTAACAAAAGAACCTTCTTTCTAAGAACTTGCTTCCAAATGAAAACCTGAAACCTGTTTCTTCCATCTGATTAAGTTAATGTCCAGCTCCGAGTCCCTTACTTGATTGTTCATTCGTGCACGCATTGCAATGGTCATCACTGACAGGAACTTTCTCATACTTTCCATGGCCCGTCACAACAAACTTGTATCTCTTTGTAGAGCAGGGACCCTAAAAAGTAAAGAAAATCATACAGAATTAATGCATCATTTAAAGCAAAATTTCCCCAAATAGTCTCTGAACCAAAAGTTTTGAATGCATTATCCAACATAATTAGGCTAAATATATTCTTAAGTGACTACATTATTTTTAAGACATGGTTATATGTAGTAAGTTGCTCCAAGTAAATTTCCAACTGTGCAGTACTCCAAGGTGGACTGTAGGTGGTGCTGTTCCCCAGCATCATCCTGATGGCTTTGAAAATGCCATGTGATATTCCTATATTTATACCTTTCCACCCAGTCCGGGCTTCCCAAAGCAGGAAGTGTCCCCTAGAGTCTCCCAGAGGTTCTTTTTGTGCAACACGTCACCATATTTCACTTCCTTAGACAAAAACAAAAAGTGGTTGTCAAACTGGTATTCATGTTACATAGCAAAAATAAAATAAAGGGACATCTTACACTTAAAGAACAGACCTTGATGTAATGCTTTATAATCCTTTTTCTATAAGTTAGCAGTATTAGTAAATACTACTAACAATTTGCCTTTTTGTATATTTATAGGAAATTGTACAATTCACATTGAAAATGTTTTATTCACATTGATCTGTTTTTTTCATTGTCACACCTTCTCTTCACATGCATGTTTAATCTACATCAGTGCAACACTCAGAAAAATACGAATTTCAAAACTTCAAAAACTCAGTTTAAGCAGCCGATCAATTATTTTGGCACTCTTGTAATCCTGGTTATGACAGACTACCAGAATAATAAGCTATGATAAAAAGCATATGAGAAACTAAAGGTAAAAACAGTGTGATCAAACCACTAAGGGCAGTAAAAAGGACACTATTAACTTGAAGAAAGGAGGGTAGAACGAGCAGTAGATATAGGAGAAAATGAGAGCAAAGATATAGGGGCACACGGACACGAGCAGAGGAAATGGATTTGTACACTTTGCAGAGGAGCTTCCATTGATTTCATAATCTACTGCATATGGACACGTATGATAGCACGTTATCGATGTTTCTACCAGAAACTGATGTGACCTACAGCTGGCATTGTGGAGGAAGTTCTGGAGCCGTCGTCCAGGTTACCCTTCACCCACTGGTTGATCAAGTCCGTCACGTCCACCTTCAGAACCTCCGCATCCTAAAAACACAGATGGCAGCGATTAGGAGAGGCACAGGGATATGTACGTTTTCCCTGCACTCTCCGCCCCAGCAGGCCTCCCACTCACGCTGACTCACTCGCTTGCTCAACCTCCGGGACTGAGCGCTCGCTCAGCAGTCGGGAGTGACTGCAGGAATGTGAGGAGGACTTGCAGATAAAACTGTATGTGTGTCCTGTGATGGCACTGCATCCCAACCCAGCTGCTCCCCTACTCACTGCCCTGCCACGTTACCTCAAAACATGGCACATTCTAATATCACATAAGTCATATCTGTGGAACTGAAATGGTTACTGACATAAACCCCTCAGATATGTAGGCCGTTATTTACTAAATGAATGCTGGAAAAGGATCAGTGAAGCAATTTCTTCAGCTATGGGGGCGTAATCAGAAATAATGAACAGAACATTGCAAATAAAGCACTGTCCTGTTCTGCCTTCTCCAAATCCTTGAAATAAGAAATACAAAGATGATTTGGTGTGCTGCTTCTTCAGCTTTTAAGGAAAGTACTCCCTTGCATATAATTTTGGGAAAGAAGGAGATTCAACATTAGAGTTTTCCGTGGAGTCTAAATTATAAAGTATAATCAGTTCAGGTCATTAAATTTACAATTGGTGAAGGTTCTAGACCTACCTTAGATGGGGAACCTTTAGTGAAGCTGAGGTTCCAGGCATCTCCAGCCTCGAATAAGTTCTTTTTGGTGGCCACAGGCTCTGGGGGACTGGTCATATCTGTCGGTGCCTGTTTGCCTGCCCTCGCCTCCTTTGAGGAGCTCTACAATCCCAGGAAAAAACAAAGCAATTGTGTATTTGCCAACATTATGTGTGAAGTATAAAACCAAATGCATGACTGTCCTTTACAACTATAGAACATTTCATACATTCACTCCAGCAATAATGGAAAGTCAGTGAGATTTATCCACATTCGGTGAATAGAATGAGTTTCCCATTAACTACAATCATTTACATTTACAGATGACAGACCTTGATACTCTGCTGCTGCTGCTGCAAATTCTCTGCCAAGGACTGATATTTATTCAGATTGATTTTTTATTTCAAATTTAAGATTAAAGAAATAACTCAGGTGAAAACTGTTTTCAAAGACTAATACTGTCATGTCCACGGTTACTTTGTTGAGATTAAGAGGTACACTGTAAGATGATTACCTCGATGGCATGAGTATACTGCTCCACTTTGTCATCGATTTTTGGGATGCAGCCAGGGTTCTGTATCTTCTTAAAGCTACTACTGTTTTAAAACAAAGCTGGACTATCAGATCCTGTGAACTTCAGCAATAGAATGAGTGTGCAAAAACTCAAACACATAAGCTCTTCTACAAGTTAAGAATCTCTTCTTCACATGGTTGGTGTAGTACATTCAAAGACTGTTCAGCATTCTTCATCTCAAATGAGCTGTGGTGTCAGGCTCTGTTATCATTGACCATGATAAAGGCTATTAGTCATTAAGATATGCAAACAATCACTTTGATTTTCAATGATTTTCATCCACAGAACTATGTGTCAATCATATGACTGTGTGGCATGGTAACAGCATATTCATATAAAAAAAAAAAAACATTTGCAAAAGCTGACTTTAAAATTAAGGGTAGCACTTTACAATAAGGCAGTAGAAATTTATTAGAAATAGAAAACTGTTAATTTGTTTATAATTGTTTATTACAAAGTGTTACAACCAAATTAATAACTTGATTATAAACGCTTTATAAGGATAGTCTTACTGTAAAGTGGTACCAAATTTATTAAAGTTTAGGGGAAAAATACACCTTATATGTTTAATAAAATATGGACAAAAACAAAGACATTCGGAGGTCACAGCACCTCAAGGACAAGCTAATGGTAGATGGGAGAACTTTCTTAAGGGATTTAAAAGCATTTAAGAGATGTCATCATTTATGTATGATTTATAGACATGAATGGGATAAAGGTACAATGTCACAATGAAACTAAGGAGCGGAGAAGAAATTGCACCATATTTTCAGAGCAGCATGCAGTATAATCTCTGTTATCTCTCGGGGTTTATTTGCCCCCTATTTACTGCTAAAAACTAGAAGATCCTTTTTCTCATGGAGCTTCTACTTACTGGAACAGTGCAACCCTGTAACCTTATTAGCGACAGCTAATAACAAAGTACTGCAGACTAGGCAGATAATTACTGAAAATGCCTGAGCTTCAGCGAGCCAAATGCTCTCATGTTACCCCCCAGCCCCCTCAACTAGCCAGACTATTTTCATTGGATTCCTTATGACTCCCGCATTGATTCTCGCAGCCTTATGTGCTGGCAAAAAGCTCATACAGTACATGAGAGTCCCCCCAACCTTAAAGAAACATCTCAAGACTAATCTGATCTGCAAACACCTCACCTAACTCACCCAACCACTGCCCTTCTCTGTCCTCACCTGCAAGCTGATCACTTGTGTATCCTGGATGCTCTTGATTTTATGTAGCATATGCTAAACAAATTTCATAAATGATGTAACACTGATCTCATTCAGTCAAGCTCACCTTTTCTTTAAGCATCTGTTCAGTGACTCTGTCCACTCTGTGATCTATAAAAGAAAATGTCATTGAGTAGTCTTAATATGTTTATTACAATAAAAAATATTTATTATCATCATTATTATCAATAATTTGCTATCATTTGATATCATTTGCTAAGTAGAGGCTACATATACTCAATGCAGTGCAATACATTTAAAAATTAAACTGCATTTTAAAATGAATTGCCTCTAATGGCCTATTATTGAAAAGCATTAATCATCGGATAAAGCAATGTAAAGTAATTAAGAGCGAGGACACCAAGGAATACAACTTATGTATTCAATACAAGGGATTTGATTCCCCAGGCAGCACATTTGAGTTGGGATAACATGGGACCTTACCGAGCATGAGGGCTCCTCTATCACTCTTCCATCGATGTCATTCTGAAATCATGCAGAGCAGGAGAGCGTTAACGACAACAGGGACGGCAAAGTGCTGTACGACTGGTACTGCGTTATTTATCGACATCTGTACATCTGCTCAGAAAACACAGTTCGGTATTGGAATATAAGGAAATAAATAACAATAATAACAATCAGTAGGAAGAATTTCGCGAGAGTTAGCTCAGGTAATTAATTCAATTAATTAGTTAATGTAATTCATGAGGTATTGATTACTTAAGTTGTACTGCTGGTCAGCTTCAGCATATGCAGTGGCTGAGCAAACACCAACACAAACACAACATGAGTATTCTGTTCTTTGGCAGCCTCATGTGAAGTTTTGCATATTATTAATTAAAAGAGCAGAAAGTGCATCATAAAAATAAAGCAAAAAAAAAAATAAAGAAGAATTTTAAAACCAGAGTGAAAGAGATAATGTATGAATGTGCATGTGAGATTCAAGTGGGACTCTTAGAGCTCAGGGGATTGAATGGCATCTCTCTATGTTAGCAGTACTGATCACTCTCCTACATTCAGGTGGGACTCTTAGAGCTCAGGGGATTGAGTGGCATCTCTCTATGTTAGCAGTACTGATCACTCTCCTACATTCAGGTGGGACTCTTAAGGCTCAGGGGATTGAATGGCATCTCTCTATGTTAGCAGTACTGATCACTCTCCTACATTCAGGTGGGACTCTTAGAGCTCAGGGGATTGAATGGCATCTCTCTATGTTAGCAGTACTGATCACTCTCCGTGGTTCCCCGTCTCGGTTGCTGCACTCTACCCTCTGTAAGATGCTGAAGGTAACCGTGAAATGAACTTTACCTGAGAGGAGACACTCATGTGGGGGCGTGCACGCGCCTGTCTGTGTTTGCACATGGGTATGTTTGCGTGTTCACATGCGCCTCGACCCGTACCCCCGTCTGAATGCGCCACTGATGTTCCTCTTCCTCCTCCCTCATTCTCAGCCCCCCCAGCTCGGCCTCGATCGGCCGCTGCTCCTCCCTCTCCCGCTCCTTGTCCTCCCTCTCTTGCAGGCCGCCTTGGATCTGCTCCGGCTTGTACCCAGTTTCCTGGAAGGATTCCATCCTTGTTCTCTCCTCCTGGTTCAGGCCTACGCCCCTGGCAGAGACACACACAAAGGGGAGGTTGGCACAACCGGACAGCACATCTACCTCGTAAGGAGTAGGAACATAACATAACTTAATTTAATTTCCATCACATCCATCTTTGGGTCACATATCCTGAACAGGATCACAAGGGGCCTGCAGCCTATGCAGGCAGCACAGAAGCAGGGAAGGTGCTGAACAGGCACATTCACACACTGTGGGCAATCTGGGGACATCAATTAGCCTGGTTGCATGTCTATTGGCTGTGGGAGGAAACTGGAGTACATACAGGAATAAGGAAACCCTACAAACAGAAGCCTACAAACAGAACTGAAACCCCATTAGTGAGGTATGAGACTGCAGCACTAGTCACCGGACCACCTGAGTTAAAAGTCAGTGATTTGTAAAATTATTAATGATAGTTGACAATACTGTGCTGAGAACTGTCAGGATTGTTTATATTAGCCTGTGATGCATCGTTGCCCTATCCTGGGTTATGCCCTGCCTTGCAAACCTCCGCGACCCAGAATAGTGTACAGAAAATGGATGGCTGGATTGATGGATGTTTGTCAGTGTAAACATCAGAAACATTCAGAAACATCTCAAGTCACTCCAATATTTGTAGTTACCATCCAATATACCCTACTTAGCTGAGTTTCCCATTCATTTCAGAATCTTCAGTATATGGAAATGTTTGATAACAAATCAATGTTTGTACTGGAAACTGATGTGACCTACAGCTAGATTTATTTGTTGAACTCTACCAATAGCACAGCTAGCTATTTATTTATATGTATACCTATTCTGAAGTGATTTTCTGATATATTTCTAATATATACTTACTCCCCAGTATAATACCTTAAAACACAATTTGGTTTGGTAACCTAAGACTTTCACAAACTTCATGTGCTTATACAAAATAAGCATTTTTGTTGCCAAGAGCACTAATTCTACGCATTAACATCAATAGTAAGCCTACATATCTTAGAATAAATGGTCTTTTAATGAAATTAATTTCTTGATTTCTGATACACATTACCTCAGCGTTCTTTTCACTTTAGCTGCCTGTGATGTCACTTCCTGTTCGTGGGTAGTTTTGTCAGTCTGCCCTCCTTCCTGTTGCAGATAGACTTTGGATATGTATGACATTTTCATGTCTGTTCGGTTTCCTTTAACCTAAACAAGGGGCATAAAATGTACTGTCTCAGTTCCTACACAGTAATTTATTGTTTATAAAATAGAAAAAGACCTCCATTCTTCTGGGCACCTTTTCTCTCTGGGGGGCTCTTGGTTCCTTCTCTCCTGTCATGCCTGGCTCTGTGTCTTTATTTCTGTGTCCCTCCTGCACTTTTTCCTTGCAGTCGTTTATCCTCTCCTCCCTCTTCGGTATCTCCTGGCCATAGCTCCTCCTTGACATGCTCCATTTACTCACTTGCCGTTCCTCGTTTGCCTGCTCCTCTGGTGGGGCTTCAGTGCCAGTCTTCCACCCGATGAGTGGGCCGCCTTGCCTGCTGTTTGTTCCTCCTTCCCTGGCCTTCTCCAGGTCCCGCCGCCTGCTCTTCTCCATCTTCTGGGTCCATTCACCAAAGCCCTCATCCTCATCCTGGGAGAATGGACAGCTGGGCTTGAAGCCATTCTCATGCCTGACAACAGGCAAACAGAAAGCACCACAAGTGAGACCTAGCTTTGCATCACGTTTTGGAAACCTGTTGAGAATAACTGGTCAACTGCAATTGAACAACAAGCACATTTGTTTTTATAAAACTCTTTATAGAACACTTAATAAAACTGCAGTTGCTGAAAACTTTAAAATGAGGCTGGAAAGAGAAAGTTCACAAGTAACACATGAGTCTTTGAAATACATTTGCAGCACAAAATAATTCCCTTTGCAATATGGCACCAATACACATATAACTTCAAAACTGAGATTAAAATAGTGCTGGTTAGAACGCAGAATGAGCCAATAAGTATAGACTGGGAAGGTAAGAGCCAATGAAACACAGAGCCTGCAATAATTAGGATGCAAAAAGGTCATGGTGGGACGCTAACAAAGTCAACGATGTGGCCCAAAGAGCCTACTGAACTGTAATCTCATATGTGTCATGACCTGCGCGTCCAGTCCTCGTGTGTGCCACGCCCCCTCATCATCCACGTGTGCTTCCCCGATTGTGCTAAGCTGTTCCCTGTTAACTCTTCTTGTTTCATGTAGATCAGTTGTGCCTGCCTGCTCATTAGCCACAAACGTGACAGAATAACAGACCGGCAAGAAGATACACCGCAGCCAACCGAGAACTAGCATCTCGGTCTGCTGCAAGAGGTAGTGTACTGGCTGTCCCAACCTGAGGTTCAGGAGGACTCTGTAGCCTGGAATTTGGCCAGCCGGAGCGGGGACCTCCTGAGTGAGGCACCCCTTGCGGGAGGTACGCGAAAATGTCCGACAGCTGGTGCAGCAGATAAGGGAGCACAGAGGCCAAACTGTTGCCCTGTGCTGCGCTGGGGCTGCCGCACTGCCTCCCGTCCCTAAGGAGATGGCTCAGCCTCCTGCCACCGCCGTGAGCTGAAGAAAGAGGATAATGGCAAAACAGAAGCCGGCTGAAGCCCCGACGATGGTCTTGGGGAGGGCTTGCTCTCTTCCCCGCTTTTCTTCCCTGCTAGTGATCTGCGAGAATCTACGATCGCCCCGGACGTCCCCGCTTCCTCCAAGTTGCCTTCGCGGGCAGCTTGCCCCTTCCGATGAACGTGCCCGGCTCTGATAGGGGCCAGGGCGGTTTGGGATGCTATTCCCCAGATCCCCAGGGCTCTTAAAGGGGCAGTGCCCGCTTTCATGGCGCCTGAGGTTTCTGTCCTACCCGTTGTTCCTGATCTGTCTGTCCTAGTGGCTGCTGTGCCACCCAGCAAGGCTTTGGCGGTTCCTGTGGTGCCCCATCCTGGCCCAGTGTCGGAGGCTCCTGCTGTGCCACCAGCTGCAGATGCACCACCCGAACTCCCTGCACCACCCGAACTCCCTGTGCCTGCAGCTCTGCCCACGCTAAAGGTCCCAGCTACGCCCAGGCCCCTGCTATGGCACTGCCCGCTGCTACACCCGGAGGTCCCAGACCTTTTAACCACTGCTCTTTTCTCCCTGGAGGAGGAGCTCGAGTGGGACCCCTCCGGGACCTCCCTAATGACTCCTTTGTCCTCGCCCCAGTGGGGTTGACGACTGCAGAGACCCCGTCTTTCTGTGTCCCGAAAGGGGAGAGGACACAGGTGCAGGGCCGGGGAGCCGCTCGCCCTTGCTTGCCTTAGCTGGGGCTCGGGGGGGTGCCTGCTGGTCCTTTAGCTCCGGGTCAGCGGTCGCCCGCAAGTCCCCCTTCGATGCTTCGTCACCTGGCCTCAGTCCTGCCTCCGATGCCTCGTCGGATGCCTGTGGGTCCCCCCACTCCAGCGCATCAGTGAATGGCACCCTTGCCTTCTGTGGCTGCGCTGTTGCCTGCTGTTGCTTCCCTTCCCTCCTTGCCTTCGCTGGTGTCCCCTCTGACTCCCTCCTCATCCCTTTTGCCTGTCTCTTGACCTGTCTCCTCTGCCCCGTCAGGGACCCCTCCTGCTCCAGCCTCCTGGTCACCTGTGGCCCCTGCTGCCTGTCGCCCGCTGTGGCTCCATCACGTTCCCCTTTGTCCCCTGTCCTTTCCAATTTGGCCTCTTGTCTCTGCTCCTCATCCCTCTGTCTCCTCTGTTCCCTCCTGGTCCCCTTGTCCCTCCAGTCTTTCCTACTCGTCCCTCTGTGCATCCCATGTTTATTCCCAGCTCTTTTGTTCCTCCCATTTGGTGTTCCCCCAGTATCCCCCTTTCTAGTTTGTCTGTCCGTGTTTCCCGTCCTGTCAGGTTTTGTCATGGTTTTTGCCCTTGTGTCTTGTGTTTTGGTCCTGTTCCCTGTGCCCCGGTAACAGTCTTGTGCGTTGCGGTCTGCCCTCATACTGTAAACCCTCATTGCCCGTCATCCTGCCTGCCAGCCTCGTCCGTCGTTACTGCCTGCCTGCGTGACAATAAGGCAGGATCAGGATGCAATTTTTAAACTGTCCTGTAATATAGCAAAGCATGCATCCATTAACACTGATACTCAGTGATAAAGACTGGGATGTGGTCTAGTGTGCGGGTCAGACCTCTGGGCCACGGAACCCTGATAAACAGTCACAAACAAGTTACGCATAATTTAAATCCATCCCCTAAAACTTTTTTAACAAATGCCTGAAATATATCCATGTGTCCTAAAAGTGTTATACCTGAGTTTTTCAAATACAAACAGACATACAGTAAGTGGCTCAGTAGTTAGTGCTGTTGCCTCCTGGGTTTGAGGCTCTGGGGCTTTGGACTTCGCCTGTTTCCTTCAGTTTTACCCCCACAGTCCAAAAACATTAAGGTAAACTGGAGTGTGTGTGTGCAGCTGTCCATATGGAGAGATGTGTTCCATTTAGAGCTCTTTAAACAAATTTACAAATGCAGAGTCACTGGAAATAAATTGTGAAAACTACTAAAGTAAGGCCAAAGGCTTATACATCAAAATATTATTCTCTGAGGAATATATGGGTGTAGTTCCTTTAAAAGAAACCCAGTCTGTCTCTTTCAAAGCACAAAAAATATCCTACTGAACAGAATAGCGGAAAGTAACAATGTGTAATCCTCAAATTCAATGTTTCAGAAATCCTTTAACTTGAACACACATGTCAAAACATAAATTATAATCTGTTTATTTGATAATAAAAAGGTATTTAGGGCTGGGGATCCACCCTGACCTCACAATGCGATTTCTATTCACAAGGGCCCAGTTGAATTCCATTTCAACTCTATTCATTCTATGTTTAAGACACGTTCACTAATGTGCAATCAAGCCAGATTGTATAAAAATGCTCAGCAGTATGGCGAGCCATTTTATCTTTTATTTCTAGAGGATATCAC
The DNA here is from genome assembly GCA_015163995.2 of Mormyrus lacerda. Lineage (NCBI taxonomy): Eukaryota > Metazoa > Chordata > Actinopteri > Osteoglossiformes > Mormyridae > Mormyrus > Mormyrus lacerda. The sequence goes on along the minus strand of JAABNX020000008.1, from coordinate 24,950,081 downwards.
AAATTCAATTCTGACTAGTTAAAATGCAAATTCTTGATATCAGAAATTCAGTTTTAACTAGTCATGATGCCAATTCTTGATACTGGAAATTCTATTTTAGCTGGTAAATTTCAAAATGTGTTTCTCATTCATTTCAAAGGGAGATGGAATTTGAACTAATTAAAATTCCAACTTACAATATCGGGAATTCAGTTGTAACTAGTTAAAATACCAATTTGTGGTTTCAGATCAGATCAATGTAGATCAATTAAAACTGAATTATAACTAGTTATAACTGAATTCCTGATATCTGAAATAGAATTAGTTAAAGCTGATATTGATCTAGATGCTCATTCTCTATGTGCCGTCTACCATCATATTGCTAAGTAATCAATTAGGATTTTTTTTTTCGATACTACTTAATAATCGAGCAATCGAGTTTAATCGAGTAATTATCACAGCTCTAATAATGTTATTTCAGGGGCAAATAACAAGACAAGTACTAAAGACCAGCTCCCTGCAGGAAGGTGGTCATTGGCAGTATCCATTAATGCACTATTTTTCAACCCTGTCCTCAAGGACCCTAGTCAGTCCACGTTTTTGCTCCCTCCCAGCTCCCAGTAAAAATGTGGAGTGTCTGGCAGGGATTTTCTGGGGTTCCCTGAGGACCAGATTTAGAAACACTGTGTTACTAGATAAAGAGATATTCTGATGATGCTCCCAAGAGTGTTGATTTGGGTATGGATTCTAGGGACGTGTCCCTACTAATACTGTGGGAGCAGCATGTGTGTTTAGGGGATGGGGGTTTGGGGCTGATTTGGTGCCTTTACCAATGTTCAAACCAAACTTACAGCCTTGGATCCTGCCAGTGATGGGCGGTAGCGCTGCTACATGTAGCGAAGCTATTAGTTTAACTACATTTTCTATTGTACCTTGCCTGTAGCGTCGCTGATTTCTGAATCGAATAATTTTCTAGTAGTTACGTTATTTTTTTGATCAAGTAGCATTGTAGCGTCCACAAAAGCTACAATTTCCAGGACATGTCTGAGAAAATCAGAGGTTTCCTTTGCAGTATGATTCTGAAACGCAACAACCAGACAGAAATAAAACACGGTCATGCGC
>JAABNX020000008.1:24906046-24922791 GCA_015163995.2 Mormyrus lacerda | reverse complement strand
ATTTCCCCTTTAAAGTTACTCATTTAAATCCGGTCATTGCATTTCATAATTACATTGTTTGTGTATTCCGTTATTTCATGTTTGTTGTTTATGTTAGGTGTAGTGTCTGTTTTATGTTAGTTGTAATGTTAGTTAGAAATAAATGCATGTCTTTTACACAACTTCAGCCACCGTTTATTGAGTGCTCACAGTAGTCCCTGCCTCTGTGTGATCTAGCTACTACGCTCTGAAATCTCAAACTCGCCTAAAATATCGCCAGACTCTCTTTCATTGGCCGTGAGGGGAGCTTTGCTACCAATCGTTTACATTGCCTGGTGATGCAGCTCGCTGGACGAGCTTTCTAACCCAGGTTACTGAGTGAAACTGGTAATTAGGGAATCCCATTTAAGTCTCACATTAACAGACTCACATGAATCCTCACAATTAGATAATAATCAGAATTAAATAATAATAAATTAAACTTTAATTAATTTCAAAACATATTGGTTGAGATATTAAAAGTTACCTGAGCTAATAATTCCTACACCCACTATGAACGCAGACCCACTGTGACATTGTGCCTCTAATAACTGTTAACCTGTTTTCGATTCAAGCTACTGCAGCTCTGAGCTTAAGCAAGAGACGTTTGTGGGCGACAACATCAAAGCCCTTCTGGAAATCTAAGTAGATCACATCATAGGCCTTTTTGTGATCAAAAAATAAAATACTTTTATGCATCTAAGCTTTTATAAGCATTTTTTATTTTTATAAACTTTTATCATTTACAATAATTACCGGTACTGCAGCATTCAGTAGACTTTACATCGAAATAAACTTTATTGAAAACATAAAGACCAATAAACTATGAAGCCAGTAAAGAAAGTACAACCAAAGCTCGTACAGAGCAGAAGTCTCGAATCAGTGTTCATACCATTGATCGAGAAATCACAATGAAAATGTGAAGTCGCGAAACTGCACTGTGTTGTGATGGACGATGTCAGCTGATTAAACCATAGCGACATGATGGCAAAATTTCACATTCTTCAGTTGCTTATTTACAAACATATTTTGAAAAACGTACTGCTAGGATCTTTATACTCATTGCAAATAATGCCCTTAAATATTTTGAAAGGCTACATTATATGCAGGGAGTATATTAATTCTGAAGTTAATTAACAGAATCACAATGTGTAGATGATGTAAAATAATCAAACTGACTATCCATTACATTCTTTTCAGTGTCTTTACATGGAAGTCTCTGATCCCACAGCATCTTCAGTTGTTTCTTTCCTTCTGGGCTCACTGAACATTGCAAGCGTTACAAGTCAGCCGGCCACTGGTAGCCAGAGGGGCAGGTGTACTGACTTAAGAGCTCCTTCACTCTGTCTGCGTCCCCTCCCAAGCCGCTGTGGGGAGAGAATCAGTACAGATGGCCAGGTAAACATATGGCTGCTTCTGCTGATTCATACACAGAATCATCAGTCTAATGTTATTAATCCCTTTTCCACGTGAATATCATGTCAATTCAGCGTGTTATACTGTTTAGTGGGGCCACGTTAACTCGACGGCAGTTTACTGTGCTGTACTACAGCATTTAGTGGAGGTTTCTGTTACTTTTGGGCTTGATATATATTTTTATTTCTTAGTTGACAATAATTATGGTCATGAACATTTGTTAAAGATATGGTCTTGACATGGACTTCGCTAAAGTGGACTGGAACACAATATGGCTACCAAGTACTGGAAATATACTTAAGGGTACCTTGGTACCTGGTAAGGGACTCATCTCGGATGGAAGATATTTCTTTGATAAGGGAGATCTACCTTTTTCTAACGCTCAGCATTCGGTGCAGGAAGGAACAGATGGTGCTCATCTTGGCTTTAGATTTCAGGTACTCTCCATATCTGTTGGAGAATTCAATGTCTCCCAGTTGCCTGGTCTGCAGTCCTGAGTGTCTAGATAGCCTGGAACAGCAAAAGCAGGGATAGCTACATAACATTTAAGACATTTTTGTCTTGGTCCCCCATAAAAATTATTTTACTTAATCTATTCAGAGATTAGTCCCATATTTTTGTTATGTTTGTACACATTTTTGTATGCATTCTATCTTCACCATGTGGTGGGGGCAGTGTCCCATATTTCCTCAGGTCGAATGTACCAACCCTAAGTGTCAGTCTAAGAATCCCCTGATACAGGACATCATAGTATCTGCTTCAGTGAACATTCTGGAATATACCGTACTCTGCAGTCAAAGAAAATGATGTTTAAACAATCTTCATGTTGGTGGAAAACTATATTGTGTGTGGTGAATTGTGTCAGTCATTTCAAAACCTCTCCTAAAGTCACCCCAGTGTTTGTAAAAACAGAGCCAGTACACCAATAAATGAACTGAATCAACCATGTTTGACTAATCAATACCTCATTGGCTAATTATACTACGGTAATTAAATTAATCAATTATATGAGTTCATGGCAAAATGTAATGGATAGAGAGATCGACTGGGGTGCCTCTGAAGAGAGCAGTGTTCTTTTACCCATCCAATATGATATCAATAACTTTTTGGAGAACAGAAAAAAGTTGTGTTACTGTCCATTTAAATATATTGCTATGTTAAATTCTGTTTATTTTTTTTTTAACTTACAACCCAGTTAGATGGCTTTAATTTTAGTTCTCTTTGACTCCCTACTTAGAATACACAGTAGTGTATATTGAAAAACATCATGCATTGTAACATCTTAAATAAGAGAAACCTTAAACTCATAAACAATGGTGTGTTTATACCTTACGGTGTCCTCCAGAAGGGCATCCACATCGTCCCCCACAAGAGGAGAGCTGAGCTGGTCACCATAGCTCCTGGGGATCCCCCTCACATCCTCCTCACTGAGGTGGGGATATTGCAGATGTAGGTAACCGGTAGCAATAAGTGGACCGGTAGCATCGTTAAAGATGGCAAAGAATACAATGGACTTACAAGGAGAAGGGAGCAGAACAGGGATTTATGGAGTGTAAGCAAGTGCTTATTAAGATGAAGGGCAGAAGGACAAAAAGGAACAAGTTAAATAATAGGATGCCGGGTGAAAAGATATAGAGTAAAGCCATATGAGAAATAACAGCAAGCTCCATTTATCTGGTAACAACCTTCCAGAAAAGAGCCAAAGAAATGTTCAAAGATAAAAAAAAGGAACAGCAATGATAAGGATTTTATTGGGTTTTTTCTTGTAAGAGAAAAAAGAATAACTACAGAATTACCCAGAGGAATAAAGGAAAAAGTGAATGTTTCATTGTAGATTCTAGATAAATGGGTTGGTATAATGGATCAGTGGGTGGAATTGCTGCTTTAGGTGCCCAGAGAGCCCCCACTCTGTCTGTGTGTAGGTTTGAAAAAAATAACATGTAGCAAAGTTAACTGATGTATCTCAGTTTTTTCCTATATTGTGTTCTTGTGTGTGTGTGTGTGTGTGTGCCCTTTGCAGCTTGAGATAGGCTCCCAGGAATCTATATTGAGAAAGCACTCATTCACTCACAGTTCTAAGATGGACTGGATTGTTAAAACATGAAATAATAATTCACAGGTAATAATGAAATATTCAGAAGAAAACATATAAGGTATACAAGACCAGATATAGATTTTCGAAGAATAGAGTTAAGTGGGTCTTTCTTTGAGTAAAGAGAGAACAGAGAGACAGGATGTTTTAAATAGCCAAATCAGAACAACCAGGCAGTGAACAAACCTAAATCAATCAGGTAGAGGTTTTTTATAGTCACACACTATATCTACTGCATATGTAAGTATTTTTAATGCAGGAAATATACCCACCTCTCCAGGATAGGAAGTGCGGTTGAGTAGTGAACAAAAATAGTTGTGAAGAGCAGCAAGTGGCCTAGATTAATGAGATGGATCATGGTGAAGCCCTGGAAGAGAAAGTTTCTATAAAAGGTTATGGCACCCGACAGGAAAACATAGTGTACCTTTCAGTTCCAGTAATTTTTGGGTTTGGTTATATTTCTCAGATGCTCCATCTCACAGAAATTTGGGCATTTCATCAAAACGAGTTTTAAGGTTAAATTCTACTCACCTTGGACAGGAGACGATAGTGGCGAAAGAGACTCCAGAATAGTTTTGCAACCCCTTGCCTGAAGTCAGCCTTTAAATATGTTGTCTTTATTGACCTCCTGAGACACTCGTCCCTGAATAATGTCTGCATCACCCCACCCCACCCCCTACCCTGACAGATGTGTTTACAGCCAGGCTTATTTGACCTTGTCATTATGTCTATTTGGTAATGGTTTTCCTGACTGCTCTGTATGTCTTTCTTGTGTACCTTCTTTCCATCACCCAACCAATGGACACTTCCTCAACAGGCATTAATTGCCACCGATTGTGCGTTTTATTGTCATTATCATGGTTTTATTATTGAGCATGCCCACGTCAAAAGGAATTAGTTTAAAAATCGATACAGAGGAAGTGATATGTAGACATTTCCATCCATGAACATTTGCATCCGTGAAGAAAAGATATATGTACAGTATATGGAGCACAGAGTATTACATTTTTATGCGGTACATAAAAGCTTTACTTAAACCTGTCATCTATGTTGCATTATAATGGTGGGGACAAGAATTAGCATTACAGCATTATCCATTGACAAACATAATGCATTATGGTGTTGATTATAATACTTCATAAGCTCCAATGAAGCTGTCATCCAATACTACACTGTAGGTACCTTTATAATATAAGAAGTATAAGAATTAAGGATCCTTTGATGGCATTATGAAGGCATCTATAATGTGTTATACTAGAGAGCTTTATAAAGAATTCATAATACATAATAAACAACATAACATATATAAACAACATAAGCTATAATGTGTTATGTGTCTTTATTTATAGCCATGTTTAAATAGTGCCTTTTGAATGCATTATAATGTGTTCTGAATGTGTTCATAGATTCTTATAGATATGGCATTCATAGAAAGTGTTACCTTATATGCTTATACTTTGTAAGGTACTGAGATCAGTATTGGAAAAATTATGTTCACAATGTTTTATCCCATGTGTGCTGGTTTTATGTGTCAACTTTGTACTATGGATACGTGTTGTTACGGTATTACGTTACAAAAACATGTATTAATCAACTACATCCCTCATGAAGAGAAGCTGAATGAGGATATAAAGGATGAATGAAATGATTAAATCTAATACAAACTACAAATATGTTTGTTAATAATTGATCATATTGTGTAGTGTTGTGAATTCTAATGGGTTTATGTTTCATGAAGTATAAATGTGACATAATACTGTAAAGGCAGGAGCAGCAGTCCAAAGACTTAATCATATAACTATACTGCCTGGATCTGCTAAATAATAAATAAATTAAGTAAAAATTATTTAATCAATTGCAGCATGATCTGAGTACAGTGATCACACGCATGTCTCCTCTGAACACAGGAACAGCAGGTTCCTTTGAAAGGAAGGCCAGCATTTTATTCATTTAGTCCATTCAATTTAATATTCTTTGCCCTCCAGAAAATGCGTTAAAAGTGTTGTGGACGATTTTTCCATATTAATATATGAGGAGGACGCTCAGCAAAGCCCGATTCCTCAAATAGCCGCTACTGTGCAGAAAGACAGAGAAAGCAAGAAGAGGTCATGTGAGTGTGAGGCTTTTGTCACCACAGCTGCCTGGTTAACTGGTCAGAAACAAATGCGTTTGTTTGTCAAAGAATAGTTACGATTTTTTTTTCTTTTACTGCTCATCCCTAGACTGATTTGTAATCTGACAGTAAGACATCACTTTATATTATTAAACAAATCCCATTCTTAATACATAGGCTTTGATATGGAGTTGGCCCACCCTTTGCAGCTATAACAGCTTCAGCTCTTCTGGGAAGGCTGTCCACAAGGTTTAGGTGTGTTTATAGGACATTTTGACCATTCATCCAGATCATTTGTGAGGTCAAGCACTGATGTTGGATGAGAAGGCCTGGCTCACAGTCTCCACTCTAATTCATCCCAAAGGTGTTCTGTCGGGTTGAGGTCAGGGCTCTGTGCATGCCAGTCAAGTTCCTCCGTACCAGACTTGGTCAACCATGTCCTTATGTGCACTGGAGCGCAGTCATATTGGAACAGGAAGGGACCATCCCCAAACTGTTCCCACAAAGTCGGGAGCATAGAATTGTCCAAAATGTTTTGAATGCTGCAGTATTACGAGTTCCTTTTACTGGAACTAAGAAGCCAAACCCAACCCCTGAAAAACAACCCCACACCATAATCCCCCCTCCACCAAATTTTACACTTGGCACAATGCAGTCAGGCAAGTACCGTTCTCCTGGCAACCGCCAAACCCAGACATCAGATTGCCAGACAAAGAAGCGTGATTTATCAATCCAGAGAATATGCTGTAGCGTCCAGTGGCAGTGTGCTTTACACCACTGCATCTGACGCTTTGCTTTGCACTTGGTGATGTAAGGTTTCGGTGAAGCTGCTTGGCCAGGGAAACCCATTCCATGAAGTTCTCTATGCACTATTCCTGTGCTAATTTAAGGATCACACAAAGTCTGGATTTCTGTAGCTATTGATTCTGCAGACAGTTGGCGACTTCCGCACACTGTGTGCCTCAGCATGCGTTGTCCCCGCTCTATGATTTTACATGACCTACCACTTTGTGGCTGAGTTGCTGTTGTTCCCAATTGCTTCCACTTTGTTATAATACCACTAACAGTTGACTGTGGAATATTTCGTAGCGAGGAAATTTCACGGATGGACTTATTGCACAGGTGGCATCCTATCATGGTACAATGCTTGAATTCACTGAGATCAACCCATTCTTTCACAAATGTTTGTAGAAGCAGAGTCTGCATACCTAGGTGCTTGATTTTATACACCTGTGGCTATTGAAGTGATGGGAAGACCTGAGTTCAATGAGTTAGAGGGGAGTCCCAATACTTTTGACAATATAGTGTATATTATTAAACAAACTAAATAGTCTTATGTTATTTATCTTACTTACACGACAGCTTATCATTTTTGTCTCTACATGATCGCGGAGTTCTGCCCCGATGCGCGCATTGAAAATTATGTTGCATCAAAATGAAAAGCAGACAAAAAGCACAGAAAGATACACTGCAGTGACAAAAATGTTGTGGATAATTTTGCAGAGTGGGGCAGTGGTGAGCACCGTCATCTCACTCCTCTGGGACGAGGTTCCGTGTGTGGAGTGTGTCCTCCCTGTGTCATCAAGGTGTTTCCTCCAGGTGCCTTAGTCCCCCCCCCCTCCCCAATTTGAAATTACCACATTGCCCATTTCTGAAAATTGCGATGTTTTTGCAAATGACCTTTTCATAAATACACAGACATAGACACACACTCACAGATAAAGAAAATTACTTCTCTCTTCACCGGTAATAAATCCACAAAGCTTGCTCAGCTTTACTCGGTTACTCGTGCCATTTCTTTAATGGCTTAGTTACTTTCTTTACTGTACTCAGGATTCATTTTTAAGAATAAATAATTATTCTTCTGGACAGAACACTGGAAAATTTTGTAGAAGCTTTTATCCAAAGTGACACACTAATCAGGGTCAGCAGGTATCGCTGGGCCAGCTGGCCTCTAGGGTCATGCTTATCCACCCAGTAGAGAAATCACCCAGCCAGCTATGGGATTTGAATCGCAACCTGTGGAGACACACAGCACCCCGACTCTTCACTCATAGTTCACTGTTTAAATGTTTTCTATGGGATACACCGATTACCTTTCCACTACACTGAAATGTCATGCTTTTCACCTGTCTGGTTGTTCATTCCAGGAGCACACTGACAAGGCAGGGCACAGTGGGTGTTTCTGCAGAACATTCAGACTCACATACCTTTTTCAAAGAGCCATTCTCAAAGGGAATCTCAGCAAGGAGACTGGGGCCCAGCAGAAAAGCACAGGTGTCCTGATTCGAGTTAAGCCCTCCCTATTATCTGAACGCTGCACAAACAGGACTAGCCTCCCTAGGCACATCTGACAATGGATCTGTAGAAGTTTTTCTGAGTTGACATGAACATCTGTAAATCAAACTAGAGATGTGATATTGACATGCCAGTCTGGCATGCACAGCCACCCTGCATCCCTGAATCATACTTCTTCACCAGTAAGTAGACAAAAGCTCTCTTATATTGCTAACTATTCACAAAATCAATATCTAAATAAGACCTTTTTGTCCATAAAATAAGATACAAGAAACAAAAACATTGTTCTTTAGTCTTCACTATTATCCAAGCAACATGTAATTTTGCCGTGTTTGTGCAGCTGCATATGAGTCATTGAGGGATTTGCACAGGAATGCATTGACAGGAAAGCGTATGTCACGTCCGATTGTGCTGCTCCTCCAGTGTGCCACGCCCCCTCGTTAACCTCATGTGGAATCCCAATGTTACCAGCTGTTTCTAGTCTTGTCTAATTAAGTCCCTGTATTTAAGTGTCTCCCTGTTAGTTTTTCCCCAGTTCTGTCATTAGCGTCTTAACTTCGTTTTGGTATGCACCGTGTTTCTTTACCTGATTAAATCCCGTCTTATCGAGTCCTGCTCCTGTTTTCCCAATCCGTACTTCCCCGTGGCATGACAGCATCGACTTCCCCTCCAACTGGTGTAGTGTTTCACTATGACGTGCATGTCATGTCCTGTCTCTAAGTTCCACCATTGTCCTGAGAAATGCTAAGTCATATCACCATACAGAACATGTGTAGATGATTTGATAACAAAAATACTGAAATTTGATATAAAGAAACTTTCAACTCACCTTCAAATTTAAACAAATTGTCTGAATTCGTGCAGGTTATTCCTCTAAGCAAAATCTATTATGCTTGACACTGTTCCATCTACACAATGGCAGACACACAGAGCAACCCTTAGATATCAATGTAAACTGTGTACTGTATAAGCCGCAAGCCCTTTTAAGACAAAAGGCTGTCACGCTGCTAAATTATGTCATCTTCTACAGAAAACAAGCTTCATCATCTCAATATAAGATAATTATGTCGTTAGCAAAATGTTCATGTTCTTGAGATATTGAGATAATTATTGGAAAATGATAGCAGAAGAAGAGAAGAAATAATTGTTGGCTAGCTCAGAAGTATGATTCTCCACTGCCCCCCCCCTCCTCCCCCCCAGCTAGCTACAACTACACACAACACGATTTTGACATCAATGCTAACCATTACTCCTGTCGATTCAGGATAACGGCACATACATATGTTACACTGATGCTACTTGTTCTGAAGCTGGCAAAAGCAGAGAAGCCATGCATTAGTGGTATTATCAAGTTATACTCTATCTCCTGCTCCAAAGTGACCAAAATAAAGGCCTTTTGTAATTATTCTGGAACATCTGACAACTATAATATATCTTTTAATAAATCTTGGCTGTTTTTGACAACTGGAATCTCCTAACCATGCCAGACCGATCACTTAAAGGACCAAAAATAGGTTGTAATATAACTGTTTATGCAATAAATGTACAGCCTCCTCCATCATTAGCAATGGAGTTCACAAAGAAGGTAATCTATCATTATTATGAAGTTTAAAAATGGACTCAACTATAAGTCCATAACTGTGGCCATAAGTATAAGAACTTCTTAAGTCTTCAGTAATGTTGGCCTAACTACCCTAAAGTGGCTTAACGTATGTCATCAAGTCAAAGTACATTCTTACCTTACAAATAAAGTATTGCAGAGACATATTCAAGGAAGGGTGATGTTTTTTCATCCCATCTAAATGCAGTTCTGTCATTTTAATGTCATTACTGTGTACCTAGTGGATAAAAACAAATGAAATAAAATCACTAAATCCTCTGCCACTGTTATGTTTTAAATTGCAGGCAGGAGGCTGGAGATGTATCTGCTGGTTTTTGAGCACACAGAGATACTGGAATTTTGGATATAGTTCCCATAAAAATGGGTGAGCAAATTTAATAAATGACAGCAGCTGCACCAGGCTGGCTGATAACATGCAGGTAAATCTAAAATGAGTTTGCAGAAATTGGCTGATCTTTCATGATCAGCTATTGACTGTGGAATGGGCTTGTGTCACGCTTCTCTACACCTTCAAAGCACTAATTAGTCTTTATTGAGCATATGATGACCAATAGGCCTGGCCTGAAATATGTAGAGGTTCAGTTCTTCAATGAGCACATAATTTGTTCAAAATGTTACACACGTGATATAAACTTCATTATTTTTGACTACATCATCTTGAAAATCCTTCATCTTCTTGAAAGAACCAAGCATCAGCTTATTGGTGGTGTTTACCTTGATTTACTTGCAAGAAAAGAATATCTGTAATGCTTGGGCATGCAGAAAGAAAATGGAAAATCCATTTTTGACATTTTATGGAAAACCTCCAAGAACAATAGTGTAGCTGTGTTACAAATCATTTTTTGAATTCGTTCTCACTATATCAGATGAAATTAATTAATCACACTCTCTGGAAGATAGGATTCAATATCATCTTATAAACCAACTGAATTGCAATATGACAGCACATTTTTGAACTACTTTTGCGCTTCGGCTAGTGGAACGGCAAATTCTTATTTCGTGCAGATTGTAATTATTGCTTCTTGTGTGGATCTGCGAACCAGATGTACACAGAGGCATTAGGCCAATTTTTGGCACTGTTCATTATATGCTACAGTATAAAATTGTTTGATTGTATTATAATATGAAATTATTTAATCATTTCCCTGAATCCAACTTTGGTATTATGTATGAATAACCGTGTATATATATATATATATATATATATATTTCAAGCATCTTGTTTTTTTGGCTTGGTCTGAACTATAATTTTAACATTTTTAATCGCGCGATAGTTTGCCTATGTTTCTCTAAACTGATGACACATTTTCATATACAGTTTCTAGTGCATCGATATTTTCTTGGGTTTGGTGTTCCAATTACATCACTGGCTCCTCTCCCTCCCTCGGTCTTTTTTGAACTAGTGCTGTTGACTTAAGGTTTTCCTTCATTACGCAGGAAAGAAGACATGTATTGTGCTAAGATAAGTACTGTGCGAAGAACATTTATTCAAAAATTCTTTCGTTATTGCGTTTTAATAGTTTCAAACTAATTCAAATTGACGTTTCAATATTTTAATAACGAACTGGTTTAGTGAAACTATACGTGCTTTGGTTAATTGCAGTTTTACTTTTTTATAATATAAGTGGTAACGCGACGGTATAGTGATGCGCTTGATTTCAATGCCGTGGTCCTGAAATTGAATGTCAACAGAAATGAAAAGTGACGGGCTGAGTCTTTCAATCGGCCGTGCCAAATGATAAAATCATGCTGCCATGACGCTGAACAAAATGTCTATATGAAACTCTATTACAAGACGTCGGACATACGAGTTGTAGAAGGGGTCTGCGGATCTCCTCCCGGTAACAGGACTGCTCCCGGCCGTCATGCCACCTAATCTGACCGCTACCAACCAGACCATCCAAGAGCCGCGTACTGGCCACAATTTCCCAGCTCTGATCAGCGGGATACTGCTGATAATCCTTATAATTTGTGGAAATTTACTAGTATGCATTAGTGTATACACAGAAAAAGCTTTAAAAACAACTACAAACTACTTCATTGTCAGTTTGGCAGTTGCCGACTTGCTATTGGCGGTATTGGTTTTGCCATTGTATGTGTACGCTGAGGTAAGTGATTATAAAGCTTTGTTTTTATGACCACTAGGGTATAAGTGACAGGAGTCGAAATCGATCTTAAGGACTGTAAATATAAAGCCACTATTGTCTATAGTTATGTGCACAGTATTATATGTGTGTTTTGTAATCTTTTGTTATTTTCTATGTTCTGATTATCGGCGTCCCGTGGATTTTGCTAGTTATTTTATTACAGAATGTCATTTTCCATGTCTCGTGTGTTTTACATTTTAGATTTAATATGCCACACAAGTTATGCGTCAAGTAAAAAAGTAACTTCAGCTTGCTGTATTGAAGGGTGTTCACGTTTGTTTTGCTTTGTACAATTTACAATTTATTTTAGTCATATTATATATTTGCTACTCAGACATGATGACAACTCTTTTGTTTTCCATTTTTTTTAAATTATTTCTTCTTCAATAACCACTTATCAGTTGCGAAATTTAAAAATGATTTTATTATGATTATGATTTGTTATGGTTTTGTTATGATTATGTTTCTGGCAACCATGCTAGCAATTTTACTTGAAATGATTTTATACTGTGTACAGTTTACGGTATTGGTTATATCTTAATACAGCACAACTACGGCAATGCACCATATTTGTTTGTTAAATTTAAGTAACGTACTACAGAACATTTGTCTCCGAAGTCGTGTTAAACCTCTTCCGGAAGGATGCGTTTAGCTCTACAGTGATATCAAGTAACTTCTTAACATTCATGAGTGCAAATACTTTCTAAGAATAGTGCTGGAGTGAATCTGTTCTGCCACAATCTTGTAAAAATTTACAGCACATTGTCCAAGCCTAGCAGTGAATCTTTTTTTCAAAAGCACAAGGAATAATATGCAATATGCACCCTTTTAATAGACTATTTATTGCCTGTGAAAACACTAAAAAAATACAGATAGAAACATGCACGCAACCATTCTGACATATACACAAAGAGCTCACCAAAGCCATATTTTTATACACATGGTATGTGGTTCAACCATATTACTGCAAATCTGCCTGGAGACTTGGGATTCAAGCTTTAAGATGAATTTTAAAACTCTCTCCAGTTCCTCGGTGGTGTGTGGACCCTGAGCATGATCTTCTGCGATGGTCTGATGACCATGGATGTGATGTTGTGCACAGCTTCAATATTCAACTTGTGTGCAATCAGCATTGACAGGTATCTCAGTCTTTGTTGGCTCACTGGACTCGTTGAGCAGTAGCGCTAATTGACATTACATGTGTAATGACACATAATTTACATGCAAAAGGTATGCACAGGGTTTTTCTGCATAAAACTCTCTTCTGGCAGGTTTATTGCCGTGTCTGTTCCTCTGAACTACAGCCGGAAGCATATAGACCAAAGACAAGCTATCCTTCTTGCCGCCACCTGGGTACTCGCCTTAGCGGTAGCATCCCCTGTCCTTTTCGGGATCAACAACGTCCCTCACAGGGATCCCTCCGAGTGTAAGCTGGAAGATGATAATTACGTGGTGTACTCCTCCGTCTGCTCCTTCTTCATCCCATGCCCTATCATGCTGCTGCTCTACTGCGGAATGTTCCGGGGCCTGCGACGGTGGGAGGAGTCCCGCAAGGCTAAGTTACGGAGCAGCGTCCATATGTGCCGCAAGCTGCAGCAGGCCGACCCGTCGGCCTCACTTCCCAATCCCATGGAGAAGCTGGAGAAACTGGACCACTGTCCCCCTCCAGACTGTCCCGTCCCCCCAGAGTACAGGGAGAGTCCTGTCCACACGGTGGCCTACCAGGGCATAATGTACGGGGTGTCTTCTAGACAGAGGAGAGCCAAGATTAATGGCAGGGAACGCAAGGCCATGAAGGTTCTTCCTGTTGTCGTGGGTAAGTTGCAGCCGGATGTGAGCTAGATTCCTGCTGTATGTGTGCAATTGACATTGTTTTTTTAAAGTTGACATTTTTTATAAGAAGATACAAGAAATTTTATACTTACAATGTATCATGAACATATTAACCACACAGTACAGTATGACACGAAGATTACAAAAGAAGCAGACAGTGACCATAATCAATTACAGACAGCTGTTACAGATTGAGATACGAACACATGCAAAGCGTTCCCCTCATTGCATCAAGTTAAATGAAAAATCTTATACCAGACCTCTAAATTTAACCATGGATCTTTTGTTTTCCAAAGTCTTGAATGGGCCGAGTCATCCAAGACCAAGCCTGGATGGTTTTGGCTTTGGCCTTGTTAAGGCGTGCAGTTGTGCACTCAACTGAAGTGATGCACTGATTAGCAGTTAACCAATATTGTGTTAGAGGTAGATTAGGGTAGAACCAAAATTGCTCCTTTGAGTCCTGCAATATATACTGAGTGAGAGTGAGCAATAGCTGTGAATCGTCATTGAGAAGACTGAGGCAGGGTTGGGTTGTATGTTCTTATTAAGTAGAGAGGATATTATAGAAAACATCTCGTGCCAGAAGCGTCTGATTGTAATGCACAACCAGAACATATGCATTGTTGTACCAAGTACCTGATCTGGGCAATGAGTGCAATTAGGACTTGAGAGTTGTTTCATTTTAAAACATTTTAGGGGAGTTGAATACGCAATTGACATTTAACACTGGTAGCTTTGGAGTGTGGAGTTTTATCCTGTCATTTCTGTTGCCAACAGATAAATTTGGTACCTGTACTAAAAACTGGAGACCATTATTTTACAAGGTCACACTGCTAGCATACAAGGTGTGTAACAAACAGCCAAAGCGACAGGTCAGTTTGCCCATCACTTTGTCACGTTGCCCCATTCAAAGCGAAGACCACTCTTATCTTTTATTACCTTTCAAATTGCACCTTCTCTGTATTTTAAACAACAGAGAGAAAAGTGGGAACTTGAATTCATTCCAGTGTTGAAGGAATGATTTGCCTGTCAGATAAATGTATGGCACGGTTGCACAGTATTGCCCTGTGAGAGACATTTCCAAACAGTGCAGTGAGGTGAAACCGCAAGAGTGGTGCAGAAGCCCATCGTTCGGGATCACATATGATCCAATATTTATCATTCAGTGCCTTTATCCTGTGAGGAAAATGGAACAACACTTCAAATCTCAAGATGTTTTCATTCAGAAAGGAATTCAGACTGTTTTAGGCTGATTCCACAAAATGGACGTGTCTGCAAAACCTTTAAGTGTAATCCATTACCAGCTTCCTTATAAGGGTAGACTAACCCCATTAATGCGATTTGTTACGAAAAAAATAAAAGAACTGGTATCCCCCCCCTGAAGTCTCCCTTAATAGAAAAAATAGTCATTCAATAATTGATACTGAATAGAGCTGATTTGAACAGTCACGTTAAAAAGAGAGTCACCCTCTTTCAATTCTAAAGTTTTACATATCAGGACATAATAAGAAAATCATCTGGTCCCTAGCAGGTCTTAAAATGAGATAAATACAATCTCAAATAAACAACAACTTAGGACATATTACATCATGTTATTATTTATTTAACAAAAAGCCAGAAGCAGAAGTAGCAGGCAGGTGCTGCTAATCAAATGCACTTGATTCATTGATCAGCAGCAAGTGTGACCAGCTCTATAAAAGCAGAGGTTTTGGCAGTTTGCTGATCTAGAGCAGTCAGGTGTGTGTTAACACAATGCCAAGGAAGAAAGACATCAGCAATTATCTTAAAGATGATGTCTCCCCTCAATCTGGGAAGGGTTATAAGGCCATTTCCCAACAATCTGAAGTCCATCATTCTACAGCGACAAAGATTATTCACAAGTGGAAAACATTCAAGACAGTTTCCAAGAGTAGATGTCCCAGAAAATTCACCACAAGGTCAAACTGTGCAATGCACAGAGAAATTACATGAAACCCAACAGCTACATCTCAGACTCTACAATTGAAAAAAGACTGAACAAGTATGACTTGTTTCGAAGTGTTGCCAGGAGAAGCCTCTTCTCTCTAAAAAGGACGTGGCAGCACAGCTTAGGTTTGTAAAGTTGCATCTGAACAAACCAAAAGACATCTGGAATA
Organism: Mormyrus lacerda; assembly: GCA_015163995.2. Classification (NCBI taxonomy): domain Eukaryota; kingdom Metazoa; phylum Chordata; class Actinopteri; order Osteoglossiformes; family Mormyridae; genus Mormyrus; species Mormyrus lacerda. Next base: position 24,907,118 of record JAABNX020000008.1, on the reverse strand, counting down.
ATGTCCTTCGGACAGACGAGACCAAAGTTGACATGTTTCGCTATAAAGCACAGCACCACAACTGGCGAAAACCAAACACAGCATATCAACACAAACACCTCAGACCAACTATCAAGCACGGCGGTGGAGGGGTGATGATTTAGGCTTATATTGCAGCCACAGGACCTGGACACCTTGCAGTCATTCAGTCAACTATGAACTCTTCTGTATAACAAAATATTGTAGAGTCAAATGTGAGGCCATGTGTCTGACAGCTAAAGCTTGGCCAAAATTGGGTCATGTAAGAGGACAATGATCCCAAACACACCAGCAAATCTACAACAGAATATCTGAAAAAGAAGAGAGTCAAGGTGTTGCCGCGGCCCATTCAAAGTCCAGACGTCGACCTGATTGAAATGCTGTTCTGGGACCTTAAGAGAGCTGTGCATAAATGAATATGCAGAAAGCTCAATGAACTGAAGCAGTGCCGTAAGGAAGAGTGGCCACAGTGACGTGAGTGACTGACAGTCATACAGAAAATGGTTACTTCAAGTTATTGCTGCCGAAGGTGGTTCAACAAGCTATTGAATCAGGGGAGCGTACTTAGTTTTTCCACACATGGCTTCTTCATTTTGACTTTTTTTTTTTTACACTTTTATTAAATAAATAATAACATGGTGGCATCTGTGTGTTTTACACTTGAGGTTAGATTTTAAATTTTTTAGAACCTGCTAAAGACCAGATGATTTTTTTATTATGTCCTAATATGTAAAACCATATAATTGAAAGAGGCTGCACTTTCTTTCTCACATGCCTCAGTTTGCTGTACACATTCCGGCCCCGTCTTACACTCTGTAGACAGATCCTTGCAGGTAGGCAGCCAATAAGGATTGAGTTACAAGGTGACCTCACCATGTTACAAAAGTAAGGGCTGGAATTCCAGTGAGGAGGTTCAGGCAGATTAGAGAAGAGTGGTTTCTAATAATAATTACAACTTTATTGATCCCCGTGGGGACATTCTTTTTTACACCTCCCTCAACTTGCTCTTTGTAGAGCAAGCTGTCCGCGAAGGGCAGCCACCTGTTGGGGCGCC
>JAABNX020000008.1:24868205-24889740 GCA_015163995.2 Mormyrus lacerda | reverse complement strand
TAACCTCCTGACCCAATAAACTAGATGGTTAAGAAGTAGATGTGACTGCACCAGGAACCCTTAACCTCCTGACCCAACAGCTCACCTTGTCTAATCTCCTCTCCATGAACTGCAGTAACATATTCACCGAGTCCATGTTGACGCCCAGGTACTCGATGGAGCCCTGCTGTACCTTGGGAAGGAGCAGCACGTCCAGGCACATCAGAGGCAGGTTCCCCAGCAGATTCACCGTATGGCTATGGCAAACACACATGGCAAACACAAGGCCTGAGGACTCACGGGCGCGCTAAGCCCTGGGCAGCCTGAGTGCACGCTGTTGGCCGACTCCTGACCTGTGGAACTCCTCTGTACGGTCCTCTCCATGAGCCATGCTCATCAAACACGGCCTCAGGACAGCCACCAAGTGCCTATAAACTGCCGCATCCTCCTTTGGCATCCGAAAAGATAACAAAACAGACAGGAAAGGGACGATGACTCCATTCCAACCACGCTGCCACACTGGCTGTTTCTCAATGTGGGTACTTCACTCTACTTATGTTCCTGTGTGCCCATTTTACATCATCTTCCATTGCAGAAGACCAGTTCAAATGATCAAGAACAGAAGTACAGAGGACCATAAAACCCCCCGGATGTCGTTCTTGCCCCACCCTGGATATAATGCAAACATTGGTTGCATCCTCGACAAACTAGAGCGATCCCATGATTCACTGCGTCCCAAGTTCATTCTTGGGAGGTAAGTTAGCAAGATCAGTCTTATCAAAACCACAAGTACAATCTTTTCCTGAAAAATGCCCAGTGTGTTTGCGCTTTTGGACACAGAAGCTTCTCTCTCACCATCTCACCTCATCCACCTTACGGCGACTGGTGCCAAGCGTGATGTTGAAGAGGATTTTGAGGATCTCCATGGCACACTCTGTCTCCTCGCGGCTAAGGGGAAGTGGGCCAGCGGCACCCGCGCCACCATCAGGCCGCACCACCTCGAAGGCGCCCAGCCAGCGCAGGCCCAGGGTGGCATCTAGCACGCTGGAGAGGAGGCTGACGCCCCGCAGCTCCTGGGCGAGCTGCGCGCGGACATCCACGCACAGCGCGGTGAGCAGAAAGGTGAGGCGCAAATCAAAGAAGCGCACCGCGGTGCTCCACTCCCGCCCACGGCACTGCTTGAGCCGATCGGCCAGGCCGGCCACCAGCCGGAAGTGCGCGGCCGCCTCCCGGGCCTCCTCGCTGGTGAACACCACATTGCACAGGCACTTCAGGGCCTCCACATTAACATCCGGGTCGGCCGTCTCCGGCGTGGTGCCGTCGGCGTCGCATGCCAGCCCGGCGTACCGGCTCAGCGTCCACACGGCCTTCCGTGTACAGAAAGGGCCAAGGCTGCCCTTATCTCGTGACAGGATGCGGATGGTCTCCAGGCAGGCCAGCTGGCAAGATGGCTGCAGCTCTCTGCTCAGGAATCCCATCACCAGCTCGCCCAGCCGCTGAAGGGACAAGCGAAGGCTTTGCACCAAAACGACACTGCCTCCCGGGCTGTCCTACAACGGACTGCAGACGGGGGACACTTTGCATTTTCATGAGGTTTTCACAAGACCTCTCACTAGGCCATAGGTTTTTAACTAGGGCTCTACAGAAATCTTTTGTAAGACTTGACTCTGTTCCCCATCCCCTGGTCTGTTCATATTAAAACCACAAAAATCAGTTCATACCTCCCTCTCCTCTTGCTCCTTCATGTTAAAGGTGAAGCACTGGCCTTTCTATAAACAAAGAACAGAACCGACAAAGTAATGCGTTATTATTAAGCCACTTAGTTTCAATATCAATTAATGGGTAGTTCACTCAGTCAGATAAAAGCAGGAGTTTTACATTGTTGATGTTGGTGTTGTATTGACTGGGCCATTTTTGAAAAACCATAGCTATTGGTGCTGGATGGAGAGAATACAAGATTAAAAATATTTGGCGGCAGAGGAACAGAAGCCCTGATCACACGTAATAATAGGGAGTAGCGCTTAAAATTCTAAAGTTTGACGCTCATAACAGCGCCCCCATTTGTCATATGCAGGCGGTGCTAACGGCCTCTAGAAATCTACTCCCTTTACCAAAACTACGCAATCCGTGAGAAAGCAAAATACCGACGCTAACCATTTTAATACTGTTAACTGCAGAAGCGCTGCAAACAACTATGACAAGGACAGGAGTAACGCTGCAATATGTACTAGGAGGGGCGCACGTTACACTCCAGAATTTATTACAAAAAATACATACATAAACATTAACGGCGAGGACTGTAAACTAGCTTACTTATAAAATGGTTCTTGTTTATAGCGATGGTATCTGACACACAGCTGGGCTCTCGCGATAATAAATACATTATTATTATCATGTATTATCCATATACAAAATCATGCTTCTCATGGGGCCGCTGAGAATCTCGAAATATTACTGAACACAAAATCTGCGGAGCCATATTACTACTTTCTTACTTCACGCCATCAGTATAATTGCATCTATTTCACCGCTACTTTAGTCTTTTACCACGCAGCATTGATATAACGACTGATTTAATAAAATCTATTACAAACTTACCTCTTTATTAAATGACTGTAGTGCCATCAAGGCGGCATCTTGATCGCCAGTTTTCATCTTTTCTATAATGATATATAGATCCATTTTTATAACGCAGGAAGATCGCTCTATTTCCAACTAGAGTGCCAAGAAACTAAAACGTACTATGCAATACAACTGTAGGTACCGTTTTGACTCTTCGCTTGCACACCCTGAAGCTGACGCGAGCATGCAGGAGAGGATCTTGGGAGATGCAGTTTTAAGAATTAGACACTTCCGCCGCGAACAATTTCACGAATGGCGTTATGCAGAATTAAGTCGTTAAATAAGTTCTTGTTACGAGACAGAAGATGAATGACAAGCAAAATGACGCAGTACGGCACCGTTAATTTCCGATAATACAAGGCTATTAATATGAATACCCCATCCCTCAAAAAATTAACACAACGGAAGGGCACTAATACCACTGTTAACACCTAATTATACTGTATACCGCAATCCCAAACCAATAAAATAATTTTCAGGTACGAACTATATAATTCATAATAATTACTCTATCCGTCTAGAAGGAATCAGAAGTATTATATTTCTTCATTATATCATCCATAAGGGAGTATGTGTGAAAACTAAAACGGACAGTATGAAGAGGGGATACGGGGTCACGTCTGGATACAGCTGGTATTGGAGAGCTTGGCATTGGAAATTATTGAAGCAAGCAGCAGTTCCCAAAAAGCGGCACCCCTATCATTTATAAGGCCTCAAAAAAATCAGCTGGTATATGTACATATTACTCATTTTTTGAAGTTTAAAGAAAAACAGCATGGACAAGAACAACTGATAGTCAATAATATTCAATAAGAGCTGAAGCTCATTAGCTACATGTATCTGGTAACCACTACCTGAAATACATCACCTACCATGGCTCTTTGAGTAACAAATCAATAACTATTCAAAAAGTTAACTATACTATATTGTTCACATTTTATGAAAACCATGGAGGGAAAAAAAACCTTTATATGAATACAATAAATTCCCCTAATAAATCAGTTTAATATAAAGAACAGACCAAATTAAGATTTTACAGTAAAATATGATGGCAGATCATCTTGACCAAAGGGGGAAATTAAATGCACGATTTCGATTAAAGACTATTTTAATATTCCAATTGGTATAATTATGCTTAAGTCTCTATACAGATCTTACTTTTATAAAATACTTTCATACGATAAATGATAACTACACAAACATTACTGTGAAAGCTGAGTGGCAGGCATCAGGTAGATCATTTAATAACAATGGCATATAAAAAGTTCTCATCCATTACAGCATATTTATCTTCATACATATGAAAGTCCCTGTACAACAGCATTTAAAATCTAGTATGAGTATTGCTGGTCCTCAACTGATGAATTTTGTGCAGTGTTGGCTCCATCTCCTGCAGAGCCCTCTACGAAAGGAGGGGGGACGGTCCACCACCATCAAGCCGGACCATTCACTGCCTCCGGTGACTGGACTTGCTTGTCCGGTCTAGATGAGAATGACAAGCATGGATACCGTGGTAATGCATGATTGAAATGCAAAGTGACCTTTTGTTTAGACACATCAGGTGATCCATCAGCAGGTAGCCGGCTTCAGGAAAGGGGTCTTCTACTTGACCTGAATACCACTGTGTACAAAACTTCATTTACCACCAACCCATAAATGCTATATACAGATTTTCTTGGCTCCTTCTACTGCTGTGCCTTTCTGAAGGGGGCCATTGACAGCTTAATTTGGAGATTTCTTTCCCCTCAAGGTGGCTGATGCTGGTAAGCAGTGAACGTGACTTATGATTGAGACTTCGGAATAAGGAGCTTCGGTCAAAGCATCAGCTTGATTTCCAATTGTTAAATCACACGCAAGCACTATGCTAATGGGGTGTGTGGATGCTACCACAAAGGGGGTCCTCACCTGTGCTGCTGACTGTTGCTGGCTGGTGGGCTTGATCCAGTTCTCACCAACATAGGGTCCTCAGTAACAGCATATTTTGTGGATGGGTCTCCAGAGGAAGGTGACTTGTCTTCACTAAAAGCGACATTGAGAGTTACTTTATTGGCAGAGCTACTTTCAATAGCACAGGACAGAGTCGAAACAGAACAGCGGCATGCAGGATGAAGTCCAGGTCTACAGTAAAAGAGCAAAGAAAACAATGTATTGATGCACATGTTCACAGAAACCTCCAATTTTTCAGAAACATTTAGCACATTCAGGGACATAAGATTACATCTCTAAGAAAACTGCCATTATCTTGACTTGTATCCAGTTAAAAGGCAATAGCACACTTCTTCCTGCTTTACATCTACTTTCCTGTCTTGATTAGGCTGTAGTAACTACAATGAATTAATTCAATGAACAAACGTCTGTTACTCAAAGTCACATAAATAACAGCAGTGCAGCTTTTCTGTAACTGGACATATGACATTACCAAAATTTATCATCCTCATCTTCAAATAATTCTGCAGCATCATAATATTGTTTTTCAGGATACAGGTAGAGCGTACCTTTTTTGCTTTGCACTATGATTACCTTATTGGAACTGTCTGTACTCATTGTACCTTGTCTGTCTGACTAAATGTCTGTGCTGTGTCGTTGATGCAGTATGTACTAGAATATCCCCCTGCGATCAATAAAGTGCATCTTAATTTTAAGTGTACCAAAGGAACGTTTCTTCCTGGCCAATTATGACTTTACAGTAGAGAATGAAATCAAACCACATAACAAAAAGACCAATGTTTCATTTAATGGATATGCTCTCTTGTATTTCATATTCTGAATGTACGGACACTGATGCCGCAAAGCCGTGTCCTTATAGAGACACCTTAGTCCGCGAGGCCTTTAGAGAACTAAAGTTGCAAGTTGGTGGTTAACCCTTAGATCCAGTGGACAAACCATGACAGAAGTTCATGCATCCAACTTAACATGCACATTAATATATGAAGATGGAAAGATCATGTTAGAAGTCAAGTGGCTTATGAAAAATCACTAATGTCTGACAAGTCCTGAATCAGCTGTACATACCAATGGGATTTCAACACTCTGAAGCCATTAGCAGTGAGAGAGAGGAGGCCGACATAAGTAAAGAACAGGCTTCTAAAGCAAATTTAGCTGTTGGTCAGTCATTACTTAAATGTATACTTGTTCTGCATGTGGAGTGCAAAACCCTGTCAGATGGCAGGGCTTAAAACATGCTTAAAATATTATGAACAGCTCCATAAGTCAGCATGTACACAGTTGCTGTATGACTAAATAAAATTTCCCTCATTATTAGGTTTGATTTTTCTATTTGGATCATGTTTCAAAAGTTGCCCTACACCAGTAAAACAGCTTGCTACACAAACATAAAACATTTGAGACCATTTTTCAGGATAAAACAAATTTAAAAAAAAGGTACAAGTTATGAAACTGCATAAGAGTTCAATGTTCAACTATGTTAAAAAAAAAAAAAAAAATTAAAACTAGAAACTAGAATTACTATTAAAATGTATCAAAGTGCTTCTTTAGGTGAGAAACGGCTTCACAAAGAACGAGAAGGCGAGTCCAGATTTAATAAACCCATTGATAATTTTGTTTCACAAGCAGCACATAGCAGTGACGTTCAGAAGTTGTTTTACATTCAACCCAAATGTAATTTTTTTAAAAGTTTAAGTGTCACCAATGAGAAGAGCTGCTTGTTTAAGCTCACCTTTTGAAAACGGCAGTCTCTGTTTTGGCATCGACAGTAAGGCTGACCGTCTCCTTCATGGAGCCATGGGTGACAGTGTCAGTGACACGGTCAGTGGTCAGCTCCTCGTCCTCCTTCTCTCCAAGCAGTGTTGCAGGCTGGGACTCCGGACCCGGCCACTGCTCCACCCCTGCTACAAAAAGGTCTGGTTATTCCACGGCAAAATCGAGAGTGATGCCCGACATCTGCCTCTTCCTTTATGGCCCTACAGTAACACTGTCACCTTCAGACTGAGCTGCAAAGCCAGCTGTCAGGGAATCCACAACGTCTGAGCTCGTCTCCATAGCCACTGGGGAGCTGCTTCTTGGGGGATCTTTGGGACTAAAGCAAAGACGACAAACACCTCAGTTCAAGCATATTGACCAAATCCCTGCCATGAATGACAAAACATCCAATCAAATATTAAGATCTAAAATCAACACTGGCGACAGTCTCGAAATGTGGATATTTTTAAAGTGCCTTACTAACAAATTTATCCCAAAAGAGCTACCAGAATGACTTAAATCAGAGACCTCACAGATCCTGGGACGCTGGAGAAGTCTGCCCATCCGGCCATCTTCCCTTGGGATGAGTTTTCTGAACTGCATCCCACTGATTTTGGCACCAGAGTTTGTGAAGCATCTACGGCTGTGGGAGGCCCTGTTCCTGTGGAGCTTCCCATCTCCATGGGAACGTCAAAGCTGCTGGTCCAGGCTGGTATTACAAGACATATCCCAGGTAATAAATGTAAAAATGAATCGATTAATTTAAAATAAAAATGATTTAAGAAAAAAAATAAAAAAATAAATAAAATAGGTATATTTGATCAGCTACAAATCTGTTTCCATACTATTGCTAGTCGAGCAGAGAGGAAATGCTGATCTTAGAGGTGTGGGACAACTTCATGTTAATGTTCTGTGAAAATTTAATGGAACTCTTCATCCTCACCAGAGTTAACTTCCATTCGGTCATCAGAGCTTGTGTTGCTGGGCTCAAAAGGGTCACGTTTGCCATCTTCCTCTTCAGAATCCGTGCTCTCTTCACTGTCTGTACTGCCAGAACTTCTAAGGAACAGAGTTGAATGCACTTTAATCTTGTCAAAGGCCAAAATTGGAGCTGGAATTCAGCAATGAATTTACCTGGGGCGCCTCTGTGTTTCTGATGCAAAAGTGACATCTTTCTCATCCCAAATGTCATCCTCGTCAGAGCCAGCGTCTTCACATTGTTGGATCTTTTCTTTGCAGAATGCCTCAAAGAGGGCAATATTAGCCTGCAGGACACACAGGCACACACATGCAGCCTTAACAGTGCACTTGTGCCATTTTTCCATCATGCCGAAAGAAAATGCCACCAAAGCAAACTGGATTTGTGTGTTTTTTCCCCCCCATCACAACCAGAAAGTGAATGGGGCATTGACTATAAGGTTGTGGCATGTAGACTTATCTACTCAAGACCGTCATTGTCAATATTTGCTGAAAAACGTCAATATTGTTCAGTTTAAGACACTGGTCCTGATTGTATGAGGCAAGGGCAACGTCTGCAATAGCTGCCATAACTATCAAAGTAATGGGGAGAACCTCCAGGAATACCTCAACAATGAAACTTTACTTGGAGGAACTTGCTCTACTGTTAAGTTATCCTCTTTATTCCATGGAAACACATGAATCATTTAAAAAAAAAAAAAAATTCATATCTGCAAAAGTAATAAGTAAGCATAGAATAAAGGTAAAATTAAACAAAACAGCACTTACACTTTCATTTGTATTCAAAGAAAAATTGATGTCAGATATTCTGTCAAATGCAATACTGAAATGTTAAAGAAAACAAGGTAAGTAACCCAAAAGGTCAAACAATTTCATATTAAAAAACAATTACTAAAATCTGTCATACAAGGGGTGCACTTACATATGACAACAGAGTAAGACCCACCGGCCATAAAGCAAAGGCCAACAGACCAAACTAAACCCTAAAGTGAGCAGTTTCTAAGAACCCAGTCAACCTTTGGTCAGCAGTAAACCAACTAAAGTGCACAGAAACCAAAGCAAGGGCAACTTGCAGTAGTTCACACAATACTCCCTTCTTGGGAGTACGGAAATGCAGTCCCAACACACTGCACATAAGGTCAATACCAGCAAGAGAAAGAACAGCCCTGCTTCCCATTCATTATGCGTGGATGATGCAGAAGTTTAGTAAGACTTGCTGCCATTTAAAGCTGGTCAGTTTTCAAAAGAATCAATATATGGCAAATTTATTCGAGCCACCCTAGAATTAGTAAGGTTAGACGCTCTGACTACATTGTTAGTGAACAGCAGCATGCATGTCAAATACTTACTCAACATCATCCTGCTCAGCGGACCCCTCATCATTGAAGCCAAACTGCTCAATAAAATTGGACGTCATTTGTTGCATCTGATAATCAGAGAAGGCCTGGCAGACCCAGGACCAATGATAATGATAATGATAGTCGACACTACAAATCGAAATTTTATGCTCTGCATTTATGAAATTGGACACGTATAGCATATTACATATGAATATATATCACTTTGTAGCATTACTAATATTTACATTTTTAAAAGTATGATAGCATCCAAGCAATTATGTCTGAATGCTGAAATCAATCTGAAATAAACAGAAGAGCATGATTTATAATGAAATTACTTTCTCCCCCACCCATCCAGGTGCTGACTTACTTGTTGTAAGGCAGAATCCTGACGAAATCCAGTGCTTTTAAAGTCTACCTCATCATCACTGGATGGATGAATGTGTGCATTTACCTAGTTGTGACACATAAATACATCATAAGGTAATGCATATAATTTCCCCCACTTTTAAATACTTCTGTGCAGGCAGACACCATGAAGTCTGAAGGGACTTACTAAATCTACAGTGTTCTTCTTGTTAATGTCTGCTAGCTGCCCAGAAATAAAAGCATCCCATGCGTTTCGGACATCCTCAGGGAGCTCTGGAAATACAAGGGCACATTTCTTTAAGTGATTTTCCATAGCGCCATACCCAGTGCACCTTTGTGAGTAATACCACTCACCTGAAATAAGCTGCTGTATTAGCATGCTATTGGGCCCCTTGTCACTGTTGTGCACCACAGAATTAGCGATCCGGGTCAGATGGCCCATGTACCCTCTACGCCTGCCGCCTTCGGCCCTGGGGCAGATGATACAGTCACTTAGCCTCTTAGATCCTGAGGACTCACATACTTATTTAAAATGGCATACAGAGAGAACACGAGCTTGAGTCCCCCACAAAAACTCTTTAACGATGTCACATTTTCCAAAAGAAGTCCGATTTCAAGGCACGGTATCACTATGGTTTTCAATGCTGATGCAATTTTATACAAATAAACATAAAATTTATATCCTGAATGGTATGCTTACATTAAAAACGGCCAACAGTCCATTTTATGTTCATGTTATTCTTCTAAGAACTTTTAGCTGCAATGGAGCCAAGTGATCCATCTAGTTACATAGCCAATGATCACAGCAGTATGTAATCAGGTAAGGAGCATGCGCTGATTACAGTGCGATGCCACACCCACCACACGACAAACCACCTCAGGAATGAGAGCCTGACTGCCAACCTTGCCAACGACCCCCAAGTTTTTTCCGCTCCAAGTTGCACAACCTCCTTGTTCAACTGAATGTAGATTAACGTCATACCCAAGATGAAGCAATTACAGGTTAAGGGCCTTGCTCAAGGGCCCAACGGAGAAGAATCACTCTGGGCATTCACGGGATTTAAACCAGCAACCTTCTGATTGCTGGCACAGATCCCAAGCCTCAGAGCCACCACTCCACTCTAACGTGGTGTTTGCTTTATGGCCAGTGGGTCTTCCTCTGTTGTCCTATGTAAGTGCACCCCTTGTATGCATCACTTTAGTAATGGTCTGCCTGTGTGTACGTTATGCAGGAGTGTATTTATGCAGAGTCAGGCGCCAAGGGCCCTAGTGCTGTGCTGTATGCATTATTAAAAACCTCAAACATTTACAGACAAGTTCCGAGACACTACAGATAATTTCACATGCAGACAAAATAGCAGCTCTAAAATCAATTGGAGATTACCTTTATGACATCGCCAATGGTGTTAAATATAGATGCTTTGATCAATTGGCAGCCGATTTTCAGGCTTTTTCGATCGGCAGCCTTCAATTTCAATCTCAAATAAAGATTTTGTAAATAACGTATAATTAGGCATACTTCCACAGCCGCCGAACATTATCGGCCCATATTCATTCTAAATAGTTTGATCAGAGCCCTCTATAAAAAGGTTCATCAGAAGAGCCAGTCAGATGACAAAATGAGAGGCGTGTCTGTGTGTGGAATTACCAGCAACAAGCAACCAACCATTAAGGAGCGATCCCCCATTTTGGTATGTGGGGAGGCTAAACTCATGAATGGATGAACAGCTACCAACAACACCCAATCGTTCTTTGAGTTAGCAGATAAATGATATGTGTAATTAGTTATGCCTTGTGTACTTAACAGCTGAAAGGGGGCTTAAGTTACATTAAAATTCCATTTTAGACCTTAAAGGAATAACTGGGGGGCAGCATGTGGCTTAGTGGGTTTAGTGCCTGTGATGGGAAAGTCCCATGTTCAAGCCCAGCCTCAGCACATATGCGGGCCCTTGAGCAAGGTCATTAACCCTGAGCCCTTTCGGCACCGCTACAGGGGGCTGCCCTTCGCAGACAGCTTGCTCTCACCTAGAGAGAGCAAGGGGAGGGGGGGGGGGGCAAAAAGAGAATTTCCCCACAGGAATCAATAAAAAGTACATTACAATAATATAATAATGAGTACTTACTGCTCTTTTTCATTGGAGACCCAGGCATCAAGTATTCTCTGCAGTAATTGGCACTTCTGAAACAGCTGGCAAAGCACGGAACAGATTCAGCACACAGGCATTACAAAGACAACAGCTCTGAAGTATAAAAGCCATCTGCAAGGCCACGAGACTCACATGCTTGACAAGAAGGTTTTCCCTGACAGGCTCAGTGTTATTGTCTCCATTGATAATGGGACTTGCACTTTGAGATGGAGGTAAGGCCAGAATCATTGCTATGCAGATTTCGACTTGTACGTGCAAAAAGTTATTCCATATATATCTGAAGTACATATCCTAAAGAACCAGAAATAAACAGAAAAAAAGGTCACAGTGCTCAGGATTAAAACTGATAACCTTTTAAAGCAAAGAAACAGCCACAGGCACAAGGCACCATTTAAAAAGTAGCTAGATGACTATTAAACTAAGAGGGAAGGCCAAGGGTTTAAAAGCTTACTTACAAGTATGACTCCAACAGTGTTGAGGTCTATAAGCTCAAGGTTGATCGCGTGTGTGTTTGTCTGAAGGAGGCTAGCGACCAGACGGATCACATGCAAGCGCGCATTGCCGACTGGGGGATCCAGCACTCCCCAAGTAGTCTTCAAGACATTTTTCTATAAATGACAATACAAAAACTTTCAAAATCACACAACCTTCACTTTCAATCATTACAACTACAATCAACAGTGCTACCCTCCAAAATAATTCATTACAGGAGCACTGATAGTCAGCGGTAACTGGACCAGAAGGACCCCCCGAGAACTGGAAGGAAGACGTGAACAATTATGGGCCAATACCTCTGGGGGTTCAAGCAGCAGTTGGTGGAAGTCCTTCAGCCTTGGTTTGACAGCCTCCAGCACGGTCGGACTGACCGAGAACGACGGATGGTTCATAATGGGGGGGCAGCTCTCCAAGTGGCCTTCAAAACTTACAGTATACAGTTGCAGTTAACGAGGAGGAGAAGGGAAGGCCAAGAACGAAAACCTTCTTTGTTTTGTTAAGTACTTACTCGGGCTTTCGCATTTCAAACAGAGTCAACAGTATCTGTATAACACTGACTACAGCAGAGTCATTCCTCTCTTTGTCAAAGTTGTTGGACAGTAACTGTTCCACTGTCTCCTGCCTGCAAAACAGGGGGTATAAATCTTGTGTCACATCTTGAAATTTTTTATACTCGTTTTCAAATACAAAATGTAAAAAGTTGTTTTCAATGTATCCATTTAGAGCTGGTGGGCTAATGTCTAAAATAGCTATTGAAACAAATACAAAACAAAAACATACTTTTCCAGTGTGACCAATAGGGGGTCCGACTCTGAGCCACCCTGAACTTGGAACATCTGGTCTCTGCTTAGACGGATTATTTCACATAGCGACTGGGACGCATTAGAGTGTTTCTTGAACAAGAAGACACCAATCATTAAAGAGACAGACCGCAAATAAACACAAACATATAGTCATACTTCACAGTGACACATGCCAGGTAGAAGGAGAGCATGTTACAGATGATTATTATTATTATTATTATTATTAAAATAGTGTTATTTAGAAAGCACACAGGAATACATACACTACAGAAAATTTCTAAAGGCTGCAGGTTTCAGATTAAGGACAGCATCAATCCCACCACTTCAAAAGTGCAAATAATACTGACATCCTCATCCAGAGTTGGCTGTACCATGTCAACAAGCCGCTGGATAACCTTCTCCTCATTCAGCCACTAGGGGAAAAAAATGAAAAGTTGAAGAACCACAGAATAAGGTGAATTATTTCAAAACACACCACAAAATCAAATCTTATCAGAACACGTCAAACATCTACTGTATTGTGCCCAGGTGTTACAATCATATATACACACACACGCAACAAAAATCGATGGAAATTTTTGAATAAAATTACCTGGAATCACTAACAAAGGCACAAGTTGCTACTTTGCCAGTAAACTTATCAGGTCTTGGAGAGACAGAAAGTGATGACACAAGCACTCACATTTAAGACATCTTGCCTAAGTTGCTGTGGCTCAACACAGGTCAACATTCTGAGCATCAAGTCCATGATGGCCGAGGTCCCTATGTGCTTAATCATTAGATCCACAAAGTCGTCCCTCTTACGGAGAAACTCTACAATCTGAGGGAAGAGAAATTTAATATGCACTTGTACGTAAAATACATTGCAAATAAAATTTAGCTTGAGCCTTCAGCACACTTACTTGATCAGGCTTCCTGCTAATAAGGATGCTCAGCACCTTGCTGAAAAAACTTGCCAGCAGAGGGTTGAGAGGGGGGTCATGTTGCAGAAAGCTGTAGAGCTTTGTAAGCAAGCTTTCGTCCTCCCCCAGTTTGTCGTTGATTTGACTCACATCCGAGGTGAGCAGTTCACAGGATATGTTGGAAAACCTGAACAAGTTGGAGACCATATCATTGACTAAAACAGCCGTTAAAGAGCTCCTGATGCATGCACACTGTTGTACTGCTGCTTCACACATAATGACCATTAGACACAGCCACCCATTCAATAAATAAATTGAGCAAACAGTCACACGTTACACAAACGAAAAGCAGCTGCTGTTTTACAGTAAACCAAACAAAAAGCATAAAGCAGGCACAGGCCAGTCTCAAACAGATGGACATAACTACTCACTTGTACTTAAGCTTCTCGTCCATGCCATCACTGGGCTCCTGGGTGACATAGCCAACCAGATCTTCCATGCTCTGTGGCCGGACCAGGAAATCGATTAGTTTGCGGTTCTGGGCCTTGCACTCCTGCAACACATCCTCCTCATCCATCAGCTCTGTCAGGGTTACGTTCTCCTTCTCCAAAAGGGTGTCGATGTGGGAAGTTGTATGCAGGTCAAACTTCCAGAACATGTTGCCGTTACTGGCAAAGAGCAGAGAGCACACATGCTGAAATTAATATGCATCTGCCTCTGCTGTGGTCACACACTGTGAGAATAGCTGGCAGCATTTAAGCATGAAAGCCTAAAACGCTTCAAAATGAACCTTACTTCTCACAGGTATCATTAAAAATGTATATAAAAAGGGATGTTTTACCCTTTTTGCCAACCTGTGCCTTAGTGGGCTAAGCCTGTGTGTCTGTAATCACAAGGTTGCAGGTTCAAACCCAGCCTCAGCATGTCTGCGGGTCCTTGAGCAAGACCCTTAACCCCCAGCTCCCTGGGCGCCCCAACAGGTGGCAGCCCTTCACGGACAGCTTGCTCTACAAAGAGCAAGTTGAGGGAGGCATAAAAAGAATTTCCCCACGGGGACAATAAAGGGTTCAATTATTATTATTATTATTATTATTATTATTATTATGTTATTCTTTCAAAAACCACACTCAAATGATCCACTGAACTGCAATTATTTTTCTAGTATTCCTAAGATAAAATATCCGTCAATTTTACCCTTAATATTATGTAGAAAAAAGCCACTGAGGCACCATGAACATGAAAGTGAAATCACTACTCAAAGGTCAGGGGAGAAGCCCAATAGCCACAGCTAAAACCAGTAAAGATAACTCATTTAGTACCAGAATACAGTCACCCCATCACATGCATGAGGGATTATGGCAGAAGACATGAACATGAAAATTAGCAAATAATACTTGGGAACATTAAATTAATGGCACCGAAAAATGAAGTCACTGTGAGAAATCTGACATTCCAGCCACAGACAACCAACATGAGGGAGGGTGGCTGCAGAGACAGATGCATGGCATTCCAAAGCCAAGGTAATTACATCCCAGTTTTCTGTTTTTGAAGAAAGGCTTAATATTAAGAATGTAGTATGCACTTACACTCACAAATATTTACATGACTGTGTGATTCAAATCATTTTCAGTATTTATATATTTTTGACTTACAAGTCACCTGTGAGTTTCTACGATGTTTCCGCAAGCTCCAAAAATATTCTCATTCAATTGTTCATGGCCAACTTGCAGATAATGAAAAACTGAACGTCAAATTCTCTAATCTGGAGGGGTGGATACAAAACTTTCTGATTTAATAAATTTAACTTGTGCCAGTTTCCAATTTTTGGATCCGGTATCTACTGAAAGATAGGCTGGGTAAAAAGCCGCACAATTTGACCGACTCGAATTTTAGCCTATAAAAAATAACTTTTGTTTTGGTCAATCTATTCAGCTATATGCTGTGATCAACAGTGATTTAGCAATCAACAGCTTAACACGTACCTGGTTAGAATAGTAACGTGATGGTCAGATTATTCAAAAATAAAACAATGTTTGTTCTCTTTGGAAGTCCTTGCCCATTACAGGCAATCCAAGCAGGGGCAACAGGAGAAAGCTTTGGAAACAGGATGCATGCAACAAAAGGCACCTCAGCCTCCACCATTCAAAATTCCCCTGTAGCAAAAACAGTAGACAGGAATTTTTCAAAAATTCAATTTAAAAAAAAAAAAAAAAAAAAAAACAAACAAAAAAAAAAACTGTACATTCTCCACCCTTCTTATAAAAGGTTTGAAATCTAAAATTACTGAAGTTGATGTACAGGTCAGGGCAGGTTGGGGCACCTGTGCTGCTGCAGCGTGTTGCTGAACCCACTACACAGCGAAACTCCCTGAGAACCTGGCTGGCGACCCCCCCCCCCCCCAGGCAGACACACGGTCCAGTCCCACACTCTGTAAATGGCCATCTGCCGCAGTCAGGTGCCACGTGCGCATCCCCTCGGCCTGATGCTCCCTCACACTGCATGTAACATGCCTCATTTGCGACTCCTCTAGCTACCCCTCATTCGACACAGTCAAACCGACGATATCCAAGGATTCGCCGAAGCGACACAGTTCCGAAGGAGTCCAGTCTTTGTCCCTGCTCACTGGACAGCGCCCATGTAAAGATATCAGGAATGCCACACACCCCTTTCCACCAACCTCATGACCCTCTCATGCGCTCCCAATCCGTCTGCTTCATAGGAAGAGTCACCGGAGACATGAATGTCTCTGCCGAGGTAGGTAGATCTCTTGACAAGGTAGATATATTTATATATATTGACTATATAACTATTCACACCCACTCATCCAAAACACAGAGCAACCTTAAAAATAATAATTAAAAAAAAAAAAAGCAACAATGGAGATTTTATTTAAGCAAAAAAAAAAAAAAAAAGTGTACTACAGCAACAGTTTTGACCACACTGTTCTAATAAATGCTTGTACCATCCCAAACGTGGCTCTGAAGTACAACTGTACATTTAGCCCATTTCATGGAAAATACAGAGATATATACTGTGTATCACTATTCTTCCTAAAAAATACTGATGTGGTTTTTGGTTCATATTGCCAGGCCTTAAAAAAAAGACTACGTTGATATCTTTACAAATCCATAATATTCATATCACAATAATCCCAGACTTCAAATCTCCATCTCAGTTGAGGGATTACCTCAAGACTGCTTTCACATACTTCACATAAGCCGATTTTATTACAAGGCTGCCTTCTCTTTTCAGAGTAGCTCTATTACAGTTCTTACAGTTTTTCCATCTATTCAATGAGTGAGATTCATATAAGGCAAAAGAAAATGGGATCATCTTTCTAGGAACGATACCGTAGAACAACCCTCATGAACATTTAAAACTTAATACTTGCTGTCACTGAGTATTCTTGCACAGTAGAGGTGCCAGAGTAAACATTTGAGTAGTCAAACAGTGTAAACCCCAAGCAATCTCAAATGCAGCGTTATTTTTTATTGCAAAGGGCTCAAAGATTATTTGAATTTCAGATATAACTGAAAATAATCTAATTCAAGTGACACTACCGACCTAACCACCATACCTATTGTACAGTCTCGGCAGTTACTAATACAGTAATATCAACTCGCCAAGCAGTTTGTATAACATATTGAGAGCACTTCCCTTTCATTAATGAATACCATATACTTTTAAGACACTGCAGGTGGCTAAAACTTCTGGTGTGATCGCCCGAACGACCAGCTGCTCCTACTCGCATCTCTGGAACCTGATTCAAACTTTATTTTAGTTGTAGACAGCCAGCCAAACAGTAAGAACAACCTCAAAGTCTATTTTAGCTATCCGGCTAGCAAAGCTATCGGGGAAAGTAAAAGGCAGGCATCCGACACCGTGACAGTACTACTTCGTTACCATATGAAAACCAACTAACATGTTACTTAATTACAACACGATAATGTTACAACGAGGTATTATTCATAAATTGAAATGAGATCGTTTCCAAAAAACAAACTACGTCCTGTAAGACATAAGTGAAACTAAGCGTGTTTCCTAATAAACACGATAGCACACCAAATGGTATAAAAAACCTTTTGAAAATGTTATATTTAATATGACTAATATAATAAAGTATAGTGACCCACAACACAGATAACTGAGGTTTGTGTTGCCGGTTAAAGGTTTATATATATATATATATATATATATATATGAATGCATTCAGTGTTTTTCTTAAATCTTAAAATTCCTTAAGCAATTAAACTAGTTGAATAACTTCTATCGTCAGATAAAGAAAACAGGACATAACACTGAACACAATAAAACTGTTCAGGAAAGTGGTCAGTAAATAACACAGTCAACCAAACAACTCAGACTATAAAGATCAATCTCACTTTGTCAGATTATTTTACTAGCTACTCCTGTGGCCAGCACGGAGAACTGCAGCAACTAGCAACTAGCTAGCGGGTAAGTACGTACCAACAAGAAAGACAAGGTGACGCTTCCCCGGCAGGTAAGCTGACCAGGCTTCTGAATCAAACACTACGGACATGAACTTCAGGGAAACCAGCAACCTAACAGGGAAAACAAACAATCTACAGCAGACTCCGACGGGCGGGAAAAGCTTAACCATCGGAGGGCGCTTTTCAAGATGGCGGATCAATCAACTTTAAAAAACCCTTCCCCCATAGTGCTGCTACACCAGTCATTCAAACGAATTATAGCCTGGCCATTGGCTAAAACAAACGCCAATCAACCCGAAGTCCCACTGCTGTGAATCTGTCATTTGATCACAATTCGCACATCCAATATAAATCCCGGCTCGGTCTGTACTTAAAATATTTTGAATGTAATTACTTACGGGGTTAGTTGCTGCGTGTAAACTGTGTACTTAGGTTGCCATTTATAAGCAAATTATAAAGACTTTTATAAGCCTTCATTGGCCTTTTTCGAGCAAAAACTTTTTGGTCGGTCTAGTTAGGGCTAAAGAGGAAACCGGAATACTATGCTTTTCACTGCTCAAAACAGAGCATAGGTTTACGTAACTTTCTTGGTAATATCTCACCTAACCCGTCAAGCAGCACTAGTACAAAAATAACGTGATCTAGCTCACTTTAGACGCGCAGCTTAGTTTCGTTTATTAGTTTAGGGTTAGGTTCTTCCCCAGTCTTCTGTCTCTTTCGACAGCAGGGCGCCACTATATGAGATACACTTTTCAGAGATTCCCACGGGACTAAGTTGTTTTGTGTTTGCGTGCTTGTTTCGGACGAAGATGCCTCATCGTCAGTATCACCCGGGGAGTATTCGGAGTGCTATGCTGTTAAAACTCCCCTTAGCTATAAAGACGGGCGCCACTATGCATAGGTAGTAAGCTGAGCAGCATAGCTTTTTATTATTCAGTCTGGTACATTGTGCACGGCCCAACTAGCTAATTATTGTTCGAGTATTATAGATCAAATTACACCTCTATGTGAAAAATGGTGAACTGTAAGCAAATAGGTGCATTAGACTTGCTTTTGAATGAATTGGGATGCCTTTTCAAGACCAACGACTATAGGTCTTGTCCTGTAATGTACATTTTGCAGCCTTCATCTCTGAACCAGAGCTAGGTATTAAGTTTGGCGTCCTTTTAGCATCAACGTAGGCAAACCTGTATTCATACTTGTTTATGCTCTAGGTCTACAGTGCAGTCGTGACCTGAAAATTCTTTAATAAATACGTGTAAATAGTCGAAATGAATGAGATTATAAGGAAACTTTAAGCCCAAGTTTTCTGCTTTTGTCAACGAGTATGGTTGATGTCACTGGGTAATATCAGCCCTGCTGTGCTTTTGCTCCTGTTGGGTACATGACAATGTATCTGCGAATTGCAGGCTCACTGCAGCACCCTGCAGCCGAGTGAACAGGAACCCCTAAATGATATGCAGATTTATATTTAAACCATTTATAAAACAAACAGAAAATATAAAGCAACTGTAGAGCACCCAGTTTTGTATTTTAAATACAAAGGTTTATACCACTTCATGTACAGGGTAATAGTAAAGCCTGGAGATTTTTCCAGGGTACAAGGCAGAGAGCATCATGCACAGGATGCTAGTCTGTCTCTGGGTACATGCTCACGCTGTGGGCAGATAATTCATGACATTAGTGAAAGAAGGATACAGGTGCCCAGTGCTGGAGGTGTCAGGCAGGAGTGCTTCCACTGAACCACCATGCAGCCCAAAATTGTTGTGCAAAGAAACATTTGGAATATTTAACAGAAATGACACTTAAGCTTTAAGCGTAGGGGTATATAAATCTAACACAAAGCTTCATAGGACTTCATAAAAAGGAAAAATCCTTTTTGCGTTTTAGCATTTTATAAAAATGTAACACAAAGCATAATCTATTCATCTAAAGATCTTTGATAAGTTCTTATTCAGTACAGGGTCACAGTGACCCTACAGCCTATTCCAGGGTGCATAGCTACAAGGCAGGTAACCATGGACTGGTCTAATGTGGGGTATATAAAGATTAATATTATACATAAATGCTAGATTGTTCCACTGTATCGTGCTGGAGGGATTCTGCCTGTCAAGTATAAAAATTGATGCGGTGTGGCTATTATGCATTATAGATGGTGTACCTAATGGATCCAAGACCGCCCTAAAATTTCATGATTGGAAATACCGTAGTTGATCTTGCATAAATACTGTACAGTATTGTGTCTTCACACAGAATATCGGCAATTACACCATGTCTCCATTGGAGGGCAGCAAATGGTCATTAAAAAAACAATACATTTATTTGTATTGACTGGTTTCTCCATCATCCAAAGTACCATAATTTGAAAAATCTGAATAAAAATGTCCCGCGACCCTGACTAGGAGGAGAGGTTAGAATATGGATTGATGGATAGCTCAAAATGCCAGCTGGTAGTACATAGGAATAAAGGACCTATATTATCAATATGCTGCTGGCTAAAGTCTTAAGATGATATTTAAGTTTCTCACATGTGTCATTTCAACCTGAATTGCTTCATCTAGTAATAACATAAGACACAATATAAATATATATTTTTTTTATTTCTTTACAGCAACAAGGGTCCTACTGGCCTCCTTTTTAGGGTAAACCCACAGCCTTGTGCTGCCTGGTAAAGGCTCCAGCCCCCCCCCCCCCCCACAATCCTGATGAGGATAAACGTTTGGAAAATGGATGGATGAATGGTCACATCCTTCCTCTCCAGTCATCTGGCCCTGCTTCCTCTAGGACCCACACTTACTCCCCAGCCAGATTTCTGTCCTAACACGGGCAGCTGATGAAAGCAAGCTGCTCGACTGCCACTAAGGTCCAAGTCAAAATTCCAGGTTGAACCATGGCAGGGAGTCTGAGAAGGTTCCATAAGTCTCCCCTGAGCAAGCAAAGATCTCACACATCTATGGTCTTTGCGCTCATTCCTTTCTCTCCATTGTCATCACATGTTTAACATTGCATGTTATAATTTTATATGTAAAATATACACAACAAGCCAGAAGTTTGGGCCCACCGCTGAATTAAAAAAATAAATGATACACTGCTTTTTCAAACTTCTATTACAAGAAAATATTAGAAATACTTACAATCAGGACCATATATATCTGGACAGAGACCGTTTTTCAATGTTTGCGTTCTGTACATGACCACGATAAATTTGAAAAGAAACAAGTCAGATGCAGTTGAAGTGCAGACTTTCAGCTTTAATTCAGTGGGTAGAACAAAAACATTGCTTAAAAATGTGGGAAACAAGTATTTTTTCTACACAATCCCCTCCTTTCAGGGGCTCATAAGTAGTTGGACAAATGACTATAACTGTAAATAAAATGTTCAGTTGTAATACTTAGTTTAAAACCCTTTGTAGACAATGACTGCCTGAAGTCTTGAACTCATGGACATGACCAGACACTACAGGTTTCCTCCTTTTTAATGCTCTTCCAGGCCTTTACTGTTTGCTTGAGGGTCTTTCTGTCTGTAGTTTAGTCTTTAGCAAATTAAATACATGCTCAATGGGGTTGAGATCAGGTGACTGACTTGGCCATTTGAGAATATTCCACTTCTTTGCTTTAATGAAGTCCTGGGTTGCTTTTGCTGTGTGTTTTGGATCATTGTTCATCTGTATTATGAAACGCCGCCCAATCAATTTGGCTGCATTTGGTTGGATTTGAGCAGACATGATGTCTCTGAACACCTCAGCATTCA
>JAABNX020000008.1:24842674-24862734 GCA_015163995.2 Mormyrus lacerda | reverse complement strand
TGGGTAGGGATCTGAATCCCAGTTCAGGTCTATGTAGTATTTGTTGCTTTTCCAGCGGCTGGTGGTGTAGTCACTGTCGCACACATCGGTGCTGCAGGGGGTGGTAGGGGGTGCCATTCCCCGTATCGGGTAAGGCCTGAGGTGAAAAGGGCCCCAGGAAGGGGGGGGTGGGCAGACAGAACAGCGAAACAGATATCTTCAGACTCACCAAAATGACTGAACAAATAAAATTTATAACTTCTGTTCCTTCTTTATTTTTCAAGAAAATTATCAATGACAAATGACTTGTTAGTAGCTAACTATTTAAATATCAAAAAATCCTTCTCTCTATTAAAGTGGAGACATATTGTTGTAGAGAAAGTTTATATCTCCAGGCATTGCAAAGATAGATCCAATTTCTGACAGATCCACTTGGCAGAATTATACTGAAAGACTGGGGGTATATATTTCCCTAAATCCTATACATCAACTATGAGGGGTATTCATTTCCCACAATCCCACCTATGGAGTTCACATTTGGATATAATACACGGGCTTTTCAAGCCAAACTGGAGTCCCATGTGTCCTACTGAGGACTGCAGGTCAGATTTTCCACACTTCTTGTGGGATTTTTACAGAGAAAGCATATTGTTCAGGCCAAATGAAGAAGGGCTAGTGGACAGAGGTACTGTACCTGTAGGACCTGGTGGTAGAGGGGCTGTTGGATGAGTAGAAGATCTCGGCATTGTACAAGGAACGGTCAGTGGCTGGGGACGGAGGTGGGTTGAGTATCTGGAGAACGAAAAACAATAAATAGTTAAGAACAGACACACCTTGACTGTAGAGTCTGCTAGAGATGGCAGTAGTGCACAGTTGGGTACCTGGGGGTAAAATGGTGCCTTGGAACTGGAGGAGCTGCTGGAGGAGGCCCCAGTGACGTGAGTCCTGTCATAGAGTGGTGCCCCACTGTTGCTGCTTCCCATCAGACTCACGGAGCCCATCATGGACTTTCCGCAGGAGATGCCTGTCACGGCACACAGCAGCAGGTGAATGACGGCACCGCCAGGCTGCCAGGTCTACGGTCCGGCATCGGGTGGTCAGCGTGGAGGTCTTACCTGTGAAGTTGCCGTGCTGTGAGCCGACAGGGTCAACGAAATTCAGGGGCACGTGTGGCGTTCCGCTGATGTAGTCGTGCGGGAAGGCGCCGCTGGGCCCTTTGTACCAGCGGCACACCACACGCTGGCACACAAAGTACATGCCACCCATCACAAAGACCGACAGTATGATGCCGACGACTGGCCACATGGTACTGGAGTCAGCCTGGGTGTCGCTAGGCATGGGTTTGAGGATGTCTACAGGAAGGAAGCAGACGGTGTGTATCTGCAACAGGTTCAAGTCATAAAATCGACACTAAATGGAGACGTAGCGCTCAATGCCGCAGGCCTGCAAATGTGGCCAGGATGGACAGATGAGGCCTGAACTCACCGCAGAGGAGCTCATCAGAGCTGTCCATGCAGTCAGCGTAAGAGTCACACTGCTGCCTCTTCTCTACGCACTGGCCATCCCCACAGCGAAACTGGTTTGGGGGGCAGACGACTGCGAGGGAGTGGTGTTCAACATGTCAACATCAGCAGCCCACGAGCTCAAAATAACCTTATCCATCTCAAAATAGCAAGTAAACTAGGAAATGTAAGGGGGGGGGATCAGTTCACCAAAAGTATGATGAATGCATCGTATGTCCTAGGGATGTAAATCATTTGCCCCAAGGCAATTATATTATGATTATTTATGGAATGATTAGATGCATTGGAAATCTTAAATTTCTATCATGATTCAGGTCTGATAACCTAAATTCACTTTCCTGAAGAAAAAAAAAAAAATCACAAATGACCATGTGAACTTAATCAATAATATCTCGAAATATCTCAATAATAAAAATAAACAGTACGGACAAGCCAATTTAAACTGTTAAAAGCATCAATTAATGTACTGTGCAGGAAAAAACAAACACATAAGGGAAATGCTGTCTGACTGACCACTTTCACTTAGACTAACTACTGGTGCATCGATATGGAAATTTTGACCGATAACATATTCTTGTGTAATATTGCCGACCGCAATAATTGTCCGACCTCTGAGACACTTGCCAAAGGGAAGGTTGGGGTTGGCAGTGGTGAAATGATGCGGAAAAAGGGCACAACTAAAGTAATTCTTGTCATTTTGACTTGCATTTAAAACATTAACTGTGCATCATGGACACCTGTAAGATCAGAGCAGAAGCACCCATACCATCACAGTCCTGCTCGTCAGAGCTGTCTGCACAGTCGGCCTCGCTGTTGCAGCGCAGATGGGCCTCGACGCACTGGCCACGGTCACACTGGAACTGCAAGGCGGTGCAGACCGGGCAGCTCTCCTCGTCGCTGTGGTCGTCGCACTCGGCAAAGCCATCACAGCGCCACGCCATGGGGATGCAGTCGATCTCACCGGTGGCGCAGGTGAACTGCTCTGGCGAGCAGGTGGGGGGCTCTGGAGTGGGAGGAGGCAGGGTTAGGGAGGGGGGGCTTTCTGTGTGCATGAAAGATGCATGAATGGGAGGATTCACACTTCATGACTAAGTTGCAGTTAGGAGATGTTAGTCAGAATCACTTTTATCGCTTAGGCCTATACGCCTGGTAAGGGACTTCTTCCCAATCCTGAACTAATTTTGTGTGTTTCCACTGCAAAACACTGGCCCTGGTCCAGAAAAAAAAGGCTCCAGTATGGCACCAGAAAAAAGCTGGCCTCAGAATTTAGAACCGTAATGTCAGTGAAAGTGAGACAAGTTATCACATCCAAATCTTCCGCATACCTGGAAACTTCAATCTATAACTGATATCGTTTTGTTCAATATTGCTGGTACGAGTGCTGTTGCAGGTCGAATATATAAAACATTGTGGCACTTGAGTAGAAGAGATCATGAGGTGGGCACCAAAGTTCAAATTTTAGCAGACTCTTTGCACGATCCTTAAAAGGATAGGGGTAAAACAAGGAGTGGAAATAAAGAGTAAACTCACTCACACACACAGGCGGGGAACCTTTAAGGAGACAAAAGCTGATACAGGCAATAGAGACAGAGCGCAACAAGTCACACTTTTCTTTTCGGTTTGGTATCTTAGAAAAACGTATGATCCGAAACAGGTCAAAATAAATCTGAAAAACAGAATATATATGACCCTTTACTCTCACTTCCGCCTGCGGAACATTTCCATTCCAATCTTTTTTTTTAAACCAGTGGAATTGTGGGCAGGTTCTCAAAAAGCACCAATCAAGAACCCCCTCAGCACCGGCACCAGTACCCCCACTGGCTCTGTGTTGGTGGAAATGATGCAATATTATATCGACAGGAACCGGGACCGGTCAGTCCATGTTATTTGGTCTGAGGGTCCTAAACACTGTGCTAAGGAAACTGACGCGATAGCATACCTCCACAGGTAAGCAGGTCCTGTAGCAGCACCAGGTGCACAGGGCAGGAGCACCGTGGCGTACCATCTCCCTTGGCTATGCAGATGTGAGAACAGCCGCCATTGCCATGGGAACAAGGATGTGATGCTGCAGGAGGTGATATTGGCAAGAAATGTGAAATACATAACACTTCACTCAAGTTACAAATTACGCTGAGCCCTGTTACAAAGAGCGTATCATATTTCCAGAACTGTGTTGATACTGTTGTTTGTGAAATAGGCCTCAATTAGTGACAGCATGGTCATCATACCAAGCTCTTCAGGGTTCATGTCCTCCACGGCATGTATGCTCGTCAGGTACATCAGGCGGCCCTGGATGCGAGTCCTCTTCTCTCCCGTGACTTTCTCCACACGCTCGATCATCTGCTGCTGCCTGTCGATCCAGTAGAGGTGCTCTCCCAGCACCGTCAGGCCCACCGGGTGCAAAATGTTGCCATCCTGCAGCGTGATGCGATTAGCCCCTGTGGGGGAGGAGGACAGCCAAGGCTGAGCACAGCATGGAATGTCATGTATACCCCAGACAGCCCTGTCACCCCCCACCCCATCTAATCACTAGCCCTCCCCCCGCACCCTCTGCAATTTCTAGAAGTACTGCTTGAATCAAAATGCGACTGTCCATTCATGTGCTGACTAGGACTATAGCTAAGTGACACTCTCAAGTTCCACCATGAGAAATACTCCCACAATACATTTTGTCAACCGGAACCAGTGATCCTGTACAATGTTCCTGCGAAGTTTGAAAGACGTCATACTTTCAGATTTACAGTGTTCACAAGATGGCTGCTGCAGCCTCTGCTGCCACCTAGTGCCGCCGCTTCACTTTGGGGAGTGTCAGGTGTAGCTGATCATTCAGATCATTTAATGCTTTTCTGAAGTGATAATAAGAGCCATCAAAGATCAAATAAAGTAAATAAAGTAATAAGGTCCAATAGTTATCCTGTTTACGATATCAAGCGTGTTCCACAGCGCTTCAAAATTTGACTACTTTCAGATCTTCGCCCATACAATGTGCCTGCAGAGTTTGAAAAAGATCTGTCAAATACTTCTCGTGCTACTGAGATCAAGTGTCTGAAACTGTCTTTTTCTTTGCTATCACTATGCAGCGCTAGTTCAATTCTAGGGTGATCCCTCTCAAAGTTTGAGAATTCATCCCTCAGATCCAGGGAGTGCATATACAGTACTATGTAAAAGCCTTAGGCAGTCCAAAGAAATGTTAAAAGCTGTTTATTTGGGTGGCAAGTGTACTTTAGCTTAGAACAAAAAAAGGCAATTTAACATTAGAACATATGCAAATTAAGAGTAATACAATAAAAACTAGTAATAATTTCTTTTGTTTTCTCAAAAGTTCCTGATATCTAGTTGGGTGGCTAGATGAACACCGCTTCAGTTCCCAAACCTCTCCTCAGGGGCACCTCAGCCATTCCATGATTTTGCTAAATGTCACCAACAGCTCAATTAATTAATTAAATAAATTGGTTTAAGAAGTCAGTGACAGATTGACTAGCTGTATGAGGTATGCTAGTGGCCTAGTCAAAAAATACATGGCTGTACTGAATGGTTGCTGCAAATACTGGGGTGATTTTAGCAGAGCTTCTGAAATGGCTAAGCTGACACACAGGCATAATATCATAGTTTTACACCAACACAAGGACAATTTAAACATCATTTTCTTTGCCTGCCTAAGACTTTTGCACAGTACTGTAGATTAAGTGTTCCTGTGGAATATTACAGCATCTTAGGAAGTGTCAACCTTTTGCTTTTAAATCCATCTTTCTTTAAATTTGCGTAAACAAACACAAATTTACATACAAGCACTACCCATTAATGTATAGACAAACATCTGTGTTAGTAATTTAAAAGATTACTCATAACTTCAATATGTTCTCCAGAGGTTCAGTTGTTGTCTAATACCGTGTTGGACTCTACATTATTGGGTTCTCTCCAGTGTTGAGTTAGGCTGTATAGTGTTTAGTAATAATGTGCTAGGCTGTACAGTATTTTGGTTCTCTATGGGTTGGTTCTCCAGTGTTGGGGTATACTGTGCTAGACTGTACAGATTGAGGTTTCTGTGGGCTGGCTCTCCAGCGTCGGGTTCTCCAGTCTTTGGGATCTTTGGGGGCTCTCAATCTTTGGGATCTGCTATTGGCATGAGACATTAAAATCCTGTTCAGAGCTAAAACGGCTTGCGCAAGTGCTTCATATCTTCCGCTGGTGGTGTGTAATGACAAGGTAATTGTTCTCACTTAGAAGGCAAACATCTCCTGATAGCAATCATACATACATGGGGCGATTGGAGCCGAGAGGCCGGGACCAGTGCGCACACTGTCACTCACCAGAGAAGTCACTGCTCTCGATGCGGCGGAGGACCGCATCCGCCCAGAAGAGCTTGCCTAGTCGGTTGTCCAGAGCGAGGGCCACAGGGCGAATCAGGCCTGTCGTGAACAGAGACTCACGCTCTGTTCCGTCCAGTGAGGCCCGCTCGATTTTGGCAGAGCGATCTTGCATCGTCGTGAAATACATATATCTGAGAGACAAAGGAGTACAGATTCTAGTGTGTGTGTGTGGGGGCATTTCACAGTACTTAATAATCCCTGGACCCTGTCCCAGTAAATTCATTATTTGACCGAAAACTGGAAATTAAACTATAAGGAAAAACACTTCAGTATGGATTGGCACAGATTTATGTAGTCATTCTGCAGGACATTGTTCTTAGCTCACTTGAGAATTCATTTTTGGCTGCTTACATAAAATATGACTAAACGTAACGCAATGGAGGCACCACAAAAAATGCATTTTCATCTGTTTGCCGTTTGGTTTTCTCCTCTATGAATGGTAATGCCTAGAACTTAATACTTATCTTATTCCTCCTACACATTTTCACATTCTAGTGTGTAGACAATATATTATAGTAATGACATAATATATTTGTTTAATACCAAGACATTAACAGAAGGAAAAAAAAAAGTGAAGTTTACCCAGCTTCTACTTAGGTTGCTTCTGAAAGTAATTCTCTTAACTATCCCTGAAAAAGTCATTATCTGTGTGTTCTAGTCAGCTGATGCAGGCAATTGACCTCATCACGACTGCTGTCATCGAGAATGGGTTTTGCATCCAAGATTAGCAATTCAACAATTCAGCATTGACCTTTAATTCGAGACCTGAGCCTGTAGACACTGTATTACAATGTATAGATTAGGAACCCATAGAATGAACTGGAATGCTGTTATTACAATGAAAGGAGGACCTTAGTCAGGGCCGCTTTTAACACAGGTGCAATGGATGCAATGCACCGCGGGCCCCTGCAGCGAGTCGCGATAGTTGTTTAGCTAAAGATTCGGATGGTTCAAAATGGTCAGCCGGGCGCCTATGACAAATTCTTGCACCGACATCTACAGAACCTTAAAAGCGGCCCTGACATTAGTATTACGTTTATGAATTTCATGAAAGCCTTAAATATGCTATCAGATTTGTTAAGTTATGGTTAAGAATGGTTGGATGGATGGATATTCTGAGCTGCAGGCAGCTTTCTTATTAAATATAACTAAAGTTTTATAGTTATTTAAAGGATGCAGAACATGCTGAACGCCATACAAGTACAATAATAAGCACTTATGAACCCCAGGATTCAGACTGCACAGGCAATGACCTTGCATGCAGTGAATGTGTCCGCTAGCTGAAAGGAAAGACCTCTAAACTCTCTGTGCCCGACGTAAAAGAATAGACATGATTTTATCAACAGTAGGCAAATGGAGATGGCATGCACATTAATAATGGGCACGCAGTTAGAGGGAAGGTAGCCAAAATACAGATTACGCTCATGTATGAGTGAGAGAAACAGAGCATGACCGCAGATGGCCATCTGCTGCACGCATGAAGCGAGGAAGCAGTGAGACTCAGCCTGTGCTGTCAGCTACAGCACTGCAGTGTTTCCCCTGAAACGGAAGACAATCTGCAGGAGCGTAACATGTGAGGTCAGGTACCGTATCTCATCCAATCAACCAATATGTAAACAAACAATCACAACAAACACAACAACAATAAGCAAGCTGAAGTGTCAAGAGAGACCTTCACGCGGTACCCTTAAGTCATGGCCCAGTGAAATATTGGATATATTGATAAAAAAAAAAAATGTTGGTGTGGATAAATGTGTCAGCTAAGAAATTTCTGCATTTTCATGAAAAATGCCTGGATATGCTTTCTTCTTTCACAACAAGGTGAGCATGATCAGGCTCCGACTGCCCCCCGCCAAGCCCCGCTGCCCCCTCAGCCCATCCTACCCTTTCTCTGCATTGACCACAATGGCTCTGGGCTTGTCCTGCCCGTCCCTCAGTACAACTCCGACAGAGACTCCATCCAGCCGCTCGATGTTGATGGTGTTGGTGACCTCGCAGGTCCAAAAGACTGTGCGGCTGTAGGGGTCCAAGCTCAGGTCGTGGGGCTGCCTCTCTGGGCCTTGCTGGTGACTGGGCGCATTTGACAGCACCACAAATGACTGATGAGATCAGGAAGGGAGACAAGGAAGACATTACGATGAGGTATCAAGAGAGCAGAACAAACCAGTCATTTGTTCATATCAGAAATCTCACTTGATACATGACACTAAACAAATTTCTTGTACATGTCAGTCACAGATCTGCTTGGAGACATCAGTTTGGTCCAGATCACAGACCTCAGAGCCGTCGTCACGAGCCCTCCTGATGTTCTGTCTGCCATCCACCCAGTACACCGCATGCTCGACGGGGTCGTAGCGGATCACCCGGACATTCCGCACGACGTGAATGGGCAGGATGATGTCGGGGCTCTGCTCCCCCAGCACCATGCGGCTGATGGATGCTCTCTGACTGAAGAGGAGGAAGCTGGAAGGAGCTGGTGTTTGGGGAAGGAGAGAGAAGGGCAGGTTCACACACCCCCACTGACAATCAGCCATTTCCATGCTGGATGGAGAAAAGTCCTCATCCAACATGTATTTTCATGTAACTTTAGACGGCATATATGATAGAAAATAAAAAATGAATTAGGAATTCTGCTTCTCAGAAATATGTACCTATTTTTAGTATATTTCAGTAATATATTTTAAAACATGTCCAGATGCTTCCAAACAACTCTGCAAAAATATGAAATATGGAGAAAAAGGATGCCTGAGAAAAGGACAGAAGAAAAAATGGAATGAAATCAAAATGAATTTTCACTCTTATGCATAGTCTGTGTTCATTCATTCATTCTAAATATAACAGAAACTCGTTTTTTTCAATACAGGTCATTATCGACTTATGACCACGATCAAACTGTCGGTCAGTCGCCCCCTTTATATGCCAAAATTATGATATGCATAGTAAACTTATGATAAAATTATGTCATCTGTAGGTCATATTGTTTGGTGTTTTTAAACCTTTTTAATCACAATTTTCTTGCGGGGATGTGCTGCCGGCAATTGGAGCAGAAACAGACATACAACATTCGCGTTGCCAGATGCGACACAGTCGTGGGCACATATTTGTGGTCTCGGAACGACCGTAAAGTCGACCAGTCGTAAGCCGCATAGCTCGTAAGCCACATAGGTCATTAGTTGACTACAATCAGTATTTGTTTCCAAAACCAAACTGATAAAACAGATAATGCCTCATTTTCCAGTTTCGAATTTTGTACTCAAACCAGAAATGGAAAAACCATATCAAGCATTCACATTCTGTTTTGTTTTTTGGTAATTTTAGTTTTATTTGACGGGGCACAAATTATATCTTACTATACCATTACGTATGTATAACTGACCACAAACTAAGTCTTAGTTACATACTGATCTCATGTTAATTCATCATTAATGAATGGTGACATGTTCTGCGGGGCATGGTGGCACAGTGGTTAGTGTTACTGCCTCACACCGAGAAGGTCCTGAGTTCAGTCCCGTGTCCTTTCTGTGTGGCGTTCGCTCTCCCCGTGTTTGTGTGGGTTTTCGCCAGGGGCTCTGCTTTCCTCCCACAGGCCTAAGACACGCAAAGTAGGCTGACTGGAGTGTGTGTGTGTAAGCGCGCCCGCCCTGCAGTGTGTTGGCACCCGTTGTTCTTTAGGATAAGCCCCACAAACAGCGGTTACTACGATGATGGATGCACATGTTTTATCGCACAATTGCTATATTTGTTACTATATCTGTTAATTCTGTAAACCTTTCTGAAGGCACAAGTAATGAATAACACAAGTGAAATACTGATCTCATGTTTGTTCATTATTAATGAGTTGTGTTAGTAATAACCCGTTAAGTTTTTGTGCCCCGTCAATTAAAGAGTTACTGGCTTTTTTCATCTGACACCAGAGGCGATTCCAACTTGGAATCGTGGACGTGTTTTATTAATTCATTCCCATGATATTTTGAAACGTGGGCTCATTTTACTAAAGGCTCTTTCACACTTCAGAATTTTTTTCAGAAAGCAGAGCCTTTTTCCAGAACCAGGGACTTTCGTCACGTTCACATCACAGGAACTCAACTTGATTGTAGTTCCCTGGACACAGTTCCAGAACCCCTATTTAGTACCTACTCCAGATTGGTACTTTTCCTTCAAACGCGAACTACAGAAGCCCTGAAGGGCAGCACACATGAGCAAACATGAAAATACGCCGGCAAATACAAAAACATGCCATTAAATACTAAAACACACCAACAAATGGAAAAACACGCCAGCAAATACAAAAACACTACCACATCAGTGGCACTGAAAACAGAATGGGTTTGGAACGGCTGATCATCACGTGCTTGTTGTTGATTGGACAGGGAGCCTGTCAGTCTGCCTAAAGTCATACCTTATGGGATTCCATCTGTGCCATAAATGTAGATATGTGCAAAGCTCGTGTCGACTGAACGTCTAAACATTTACCTGTGTCAATTCAACTCCGAACTCAACTTCAACCGTGACAATACAATTTTGATAATTATATTGTCTGTTTGCACCCGACAAAACATTTGTGTCTGTTCAACTTTAAACTGTACTTGTGTTGTTTGTCTTAGCACATGATGGGTCGTCCTTCTTGTCGCTTGACTATGTCATGTGTGTTGTCCTAATGTGTAGTCTGGCTGTGTTATTATCAATATGTTGATATGTGATGTTTGTCTGGGTGGTTTTTCTTGTAATCCTGCTGTATCATTCTCCCTGTTGTTTGTGTTGCTCTGCATATCATCTTGTTGTTATATTCTCAAATACACCAATCATTCTCGATACTCATTCAGTTTTTCATCGCGGTAAAGTTGGCCACATATTCAATATTTTGCCAAAGACTCCATTCATCGATAATCTTTAGTTTTAGAGCTATTAATCTATTTATGTATTACTCCTTTCCACATCATATGTATGCAATATAAGAATGAATAAATACATATAAACATATATATCCCAAAAACCCAAGGGGCGTGCGGCAGCCCTCACAATCCATTGACCAAAGCACACTTCACAGCACATGGCTGTGTCATCTGGTTTTAGAGCTATTAATCCATTCATGTGTTGCCCCATTGCACATTAAATGGATATAGTGTAATAATTAACACCAATTACAGACAAAGGTAACCTAAAAACCCAAGGGGTCTGCATTGTCCCCCAGAGTCTCAAAGCACACTTCACTACATGTGCCTATCTTACTTAGTGTAATGACACTAAGTAATGAACCCATTCATGTATTGTCCCTTTGCACATGAGTGGAACCATAAGAATGTTCATCGCATTGTCGTCTGTGTGCTGCACATCAAAATTCTGTCATTAAAAACCGCATTCCTTGCTTCTGCTAAAAGATATTAAAGCGGGAAAACTGAATATTGAATATGAGGCTAACTTTACTGTGGCAAAAACCAAAAGTGTATTGGAGAATGATTGGTGTACAGTATTTCAGAATGTTACAAGAAGAAGACTACAAGAAAAACAACACAGACACACGACCCATCAAGACGACATTCATAAAAAACAGTCAGGCATAACAAAGCAGTCAAACGACAAGGAGGACGACACGTGGTATGATGACAGAAGTACAGTTTAAAGTTGAACTGACAGTCAAATGTTTTGTCAGGTGCACAGTCAACATGTCAGTGTGAAAGCGCCTTACATAGCATAATGCATGCCAATGGACATCCACATTTGCTGGCATGGACAGTGATAATTTAATTGAGTTTAATATTAAGTTTGAAATAGAACTGCCACCTGTCCTGTATTGTATCTGTATTGAAAAACAACATCCTGTTTCTCATCTTGAACCAATAGGGGACACAATTTGTCCCGTATTCGTGGTTCGACCCCTCCGCCTGCATACTTTATACTTCATTGTGAAGGAAGTCTCAGTTTGGAAGTGGGAACCCTAGGTAGGTTGGAATGACCTATAAACAATTAATAATAATAATAATAATAATAATAATCACAACTTTATTGATCCTTTAATTCCTTTATTGGGGAAATTCTTTTTTTTTTATGCCTCCCTCAGCTTGGTCTGTTGGGGCACCCAGGGAGCTGGGGTCTGGGGTCTTGCTCAAGCACCCGCAGACATGCTGAGGCTGGGTTTGAACCTGCGACCTTGTGATTATGTAGAATATTGAGAGCCAGGATGCTTTACTGAACTAATTCATTCACTTGATTTAGTGTTTAGTGTCGTTTTCACATTTTGGTTTTGAAAAACGAGTGTTTTTTTTTTGTTTTTTGAAATTTCGGTTTTATTTAGAAAAACAAGTTTATAAAACGGATTGCATTTAATACCTTGGGACATGGAGAAAGTGAATGCAGCGCCCGGCTTTGATACAGCCGGCTGGCTATAAAAACTGCTTTAAAGTCAGGTTTCATTATGTAAGGTGAGGTTGCCAAGATTCAATGTGGTGAGTCACAGTCGGCATTTGCTGGAAGGAGCCTGGCAGATGTGCCTCACTGCGGAGTTCAGCACAACTCGATTTAACCCTTCTACCCCATCTGAGGGCATGAGTGAAAAAATGAAATAAAATGAAGTTTCTGTTCTCACTTACATAGCAATAAATTTACCAGAGCAAGGCCATTGGAGTTTACATATAACATGCTGATAACAATAATCATAATAAAACTTAACACTGTTATGTTGCTTACAAGTGCTCCAGCTTGAAATGAATACCAGCTTTTCTGAGGGGCCAGGCCAGTGTTTCACTCATGCTGCACAGCTGCTGAGGAACACGGTGCTTTATGCTTTTCAGTTCTCATTCTGAAAACCTGCTAAATATGCCATTAAGACGGAGTTTGACAGAGTACCGTCACAGCGGATCATCTCAAAGAACTCCTCTGTCATCCCTGAACTGATCCCACTCACACAAGATCACACACAGGTCCTCCTCGCATGAGCAAGTCTTAGACAGGACGAAATATCTGGCTTTTCCCTTTGATTCGGAAATAAAGGGATGTGGATGTTGCCATCAGAGGCAGATGTGGTGACAGCCTTCATCGCAGCTTCTCTCTCGCCATGTCGTCTCTCCGTTTCTCCTCTGCCTGAAATCTGGAGCAATAAGCCTGCTCATGCATTCAGAGTGCTGCAGGCCTGCTGCCTGTTTCTTATGCTCACTGCAGATGGGCAGGTATGGGTGATGAGAAACGACATCACACCCATTGCAATTCAACTGTCGACACCAGAAGCCTTTTTACTCATCAACACTAACAAAGCCTACATTCCTGACTTTGCAGTGATGTGCTATTTTGCTCTAGCTACGAGTGCTAGTGATGTTAAATGTAATTCAAGGTAAAGCAGAAAACGTTATATTCATCCATCCATCCACCAATCCAATCCAATCCAATCCAATCCAGGAACTACACCAGGAAGCCTTGGACATGAGGCTGGGGAACATCATTAATGGGATCCCAGTCTGTCACAGTGCACTTATATACACAGAAATAGCAATTTATTTAACACCAAATTTCTCCCACAATCTTTGGGACATAAGAATGACTCACAGCTGCAGTTCCTGGTGTTGGCCTCTAGGGTGTAGTGGGAAGCACAGCGGCAGCGTGCTCCCTCAGGCGTTGCCAGGCACAGGTGGCTGCATTGGCCATTGTCCTGAGAGCACTCGTTCCAGCCATCCTGCCGCGACGCATGGAACACCAGGATATCCATCACGTACTCCAGGTGGCCCCGGATCAGCGTGCGGTTCAGCCCACTGCGCTTGTCCGCTCGCTCGATACTGCGCAGGTTCCAGTCCGTCCAGTAGATGTAGTCCCGGTACTGGGTCAGTCCAAAAGGGTGCGGCAGGTCGTCAGCGACGATCTCCCTCTCCTGGCCTGAGGAGGAAACCATAGTTTCTATTAAAGATACATGCAAACACATGCAGTGCACGTCTTCATTACATCACCTTACATTACGTATCATATCATATTTAAACGACGTGCTTCACCTGGAAAGGGACGATCCTCTGAATTACAAAAGATGTGACATTACACAGCTTCACGGACTGAAAGCGGCGGCGGGGAAGAAAATGCAGTTTCCATATCCATAATGGCTACAGCACAGAATGTATACTTAGCTGAAAACTCAAAAAAAGGCACATTTAAATGTATGTGCATTTTTAATGTGTGCATGCGTGGGAAGTTTAACAAGCTATAAAAATGTTTAGTCTGGCTGTTCCCTCAATGGCCTAAGCAGTTCTCATTAGTTTAGAAAGACGCACTGATTGAATTGGCAAATGTATAAATGAGAAATGTCTGCGCTGCCGTAAAAGCCCAAAGAGAAAAAGCAGATGTTTACCTAGCATGTTGGAGGACTCGATCATGCACGTGTCCAGGTCCGTCCAATAGAGCCTCTCATCGACATAGTCAATGGTGAGGCCATTGGCTCTACCCAGCTTGTCCACCAGGGTGGCGATATTGCTGCCATCCATGTAGGCTCTCTTGATCCGGGGTTTTCCACCCCACTCTGTCCAGTACATGTAGCTTTGGAGAAGAAACATCCAGGCATGTAAATAGTGAGTGGGATCTACATGTGTGCAGTTATGGCACGTTAAGATCTGGCGGCCAAACAAGTCTCACTTCTCTGGAACCAATTAGAGCGCACAACCAAAAACAGCAATTTCCAAATCAGTGGAAGACTCCGACAGCAGACAGGAGGAGACAGCTTCTGTGAACTAACTATACCTCATATTGCAGCTGAAACACAGGCTGACTGGAACGTCAGAAGAGGCTTTTCTGTAGAATGACATGCAATGCCACCCCGAAATGGCAAACATCTACGAACACAGAGGCTTATGGTTCATTTGCACAGACGCCTCCCTGGAAAGCTGGGAAAGACTGACTGCTTTCTAAGAGGGAATTCAAACAGTGCGGAAGAATAAAATGCCATTTCGCGTTGTGTCTTTTTTTTTTTATTTTTCTTAATTATCTGTAATGTTTATTACAGATTTTCATTTGACATATGTGTCCGTTTTCACATACGTTATCCTTTATTGTATAACTTCTTTTTTGCTTTTGAATAAATTCTGCCCCACAGGAATCAATAAAGCTCTGTATTATCTTCTCCTATATCCTGGGTGTTTATTGCGTGGATATTCAGGCCGTGGCTTTTGGCAATGGGATGCTCTCACGGCACATTGCCCTCTTCCCGCATCCTGGGCTGGGTTGTTATTAGTCGTTGTGACCTGGAGCCTTTATTTGCAAAGCAAAATGTAACATTTTAAAAAGTGGGAGGGCAAACTGACATGGTTCAGTTAGGAAGGCCCTGCGCTGGACCTCAGTGAGCTACTGCCTGCCAGGCTCAGACAGGAGCCCAGAGGGGCACACGCTCACTACATAAGCCTGCTGGCAGAGACGGAGGCGAAACAGTGGGGGGGGGGGGGGGGGGCAGAATGCACATGGCAAATGGTGAGGGGACATGAGAGATCCCAGAACGAGCAAACAAACATCATTTGAACAAATGAATGACTGGACGGAACGGTGCCTCATTCTCTGTGCATTCTGTCAACATTGTAACTGCAATAGAAGGACAAGTACATCAATACCCAAAGAGTGACTGGGAAAGACAAGGAGCAGCTCGTTCATCCCGCTCACCCATTAGCAGGGTCCAGGGCCAGAGAACGGGGATTGTCCAAGTCCTTACACACCAGCACCTGTCGGTACTGGCCATCCAGACGGGCCACCTCGATGCGATTGGTCCCGGTGTCAGCCCAGTACAGGTTGCGTCCCATCCAGTCCACTGCCATGCCCTCGGGGTAGTCCAGGCCGAACTCGATCACATGCTCTACCAAGCTGCCATTCATAAAAGCTCGGCTGATGGTCTGCATGAGGAAGAACAAGAGTCACGAGGCGCTAGAGATTCAAAAGCACTACACTGGCACTTGTTAGGCCCTTATACTTGGAGATTAGCTTCCTGTAATAATTCAGGTCATAATTCAAGATCACCGACAAATCTAGGGATTAAACCCCTCCAGGACTAGACCTTAGCGCTGACGTCCGTCCAGTAGATCCTGTTGTCAGAGACATCGAAGTCCAGGGCGGAGGCCTCCTTGACGCCCGTGAGGGGGATGGCCACGTCGTTGCCTTTGGTGCCCAGCGAGATGCTGCGGATGTCGGCTCGGCTGGTGAAGAGCAGGAAAGCCTCGGGCACCACGCAAGTGTGCAGGTCGCTGAGCAGCTCCAGCCCCATGGGGCAGGCGCAGACGGGCCCCTGAGGCCTGTGGAGGCACAGGTGGCTGCAGCCGCCGTTGTCTGTGGCACAGGCGTTGGTCCCTGCAGACGTGAGCGTCGCACTGGTATCAGTTGACCGACAGCCACCATTCACAAACACTGTTACAGTTATACACACGATACGTTTTTCCTCATTAGCACATTTACATCTATTTATTTAGCAGATTACTTCAAATCTCCAAAACGTCAAACAATTTAAGATCAGAGAGCAGGGTCAGACAGTGTCACTGGCACTACTGGGTTTAAGGGATTCAAACCAACAACCTTCTGATCACAGGCACAGGGTCCTAACCTGCTGAGCCACCCACCATCATACCTTACTAACAAAGTTATTTCTAAGAAGTCACCTTACCAACAAATAGCGATCTTGCAAAGCACAAGCGCTTAAACAAATGAGGAGGAGAAGTTCTCCATTACCAAACGTCTCAGTGACCCTTGTAGCCTTGAGGCCCATAAGGTCCGGCAGCTGGTCGACGATCATCTCGCGGACAGCTTCGGTCTTGTGCACCCTCTCGATGCTGCGCCTCTGCCAGTCCGTCCAGTAGATGTAGTCTCCCAGCAAAGTGAAGCCAAAGATGTGAGGAAGCTTGTCTTCCAGTAGCGTCTTCCTGCCCGTCCCATCAATATTAATAACCTGGCGAGCAAAGAAGGTAAAAAAGGAAACCACTGCAGGCAGGCCGGCTGCTGGAACAACCACAACACAGGACACATCCAATACAGAGGATACAAAAAGGTATTAAAAATGACACACACAAGCAAACGTGACAACAGAAAGGCCTATAGAGGCCAGCATGCTGTAATCCCCATTTATAGAATTTCAGGATGTGGACAAGACCTTATGTGGGTATTGGCCACATTTAGCCAGCAATACCACTGATGGCTGCCCTCATCCACTTGCCACTGTATAATAACTTTCTTCATAAACCATTCCCCATTTTATAAAATGAAAGAAGCACTTAAATATTTAATGAGCACTCCGCTGAAACTGTTTACAAAATGTTAGTATCTTCACCTTTCATCAGATGGGACGTAGTTCTTGAAATATTTGTTTAAAAAACTTCACTCAGATGAAATCTTTTGGGAACACAGTATTTTGCAATACATCATTGCACAAATATGAAAAACACGCATCCATATTTCTTGTCCAGCTTAGCTTGGAGTGGTATGTTCTGGTGATAAATGGAGTGGTATGTTCTGGTAATAATTTGTAATCGTCAAATTAGACAGATACAAATAAATTGCTTTTCTGCTCCAAACGAAAAACAAAGGCTGTGTTGCACTGCCCTGGATAGATGGTTCTGGATTTGAGGGAACAGAGTAGCCAAAAAGCAGCCAAAATAAGAGTAATCTCTATGCGGAAAGAGAGGTCAAAGGGTGCATGCCTATATCAAATATATCAAAGTATCAGAAGGACAAGCATAAACTATGAAAGACACGGGCCCAAAACTCATAACCAGGATTTTCAAAAACACAGGACACGCCAAGATTTTCAGCATAATCCTACTTCTGTGTCTGCTAGCACAGAACCTCAAACCCTGCTAAAACTCAGGACTGATAAAACCTATTCCAGAGTGCTCTGATGCCAACAGCAGCAGACAGACAGGCCACCAAAGATCTGAAGCATGTCTTCTATCCTCCTGAAGGCAGGTGGATTCCAAACTGAATTCAACCAAGGTATCTTTTCACTCAAGTCCGTGGATTCCTGCAATGTCTTCTAAAATCACAAGTATGAGAGGTTATATATATGATGCTACGTCCACATTGACGATTTCTGAAATATCTAGAGACTGTTCTGTAACCTTAATGAAAAAATGTGCATTACACAACAAGCCAAAGGAACCAGCAAGAGCTCGCAACTCAAACCCCTACTGGGAATTTCATAACACATAATTTAGGAAGGTTGTGGAATGAAAGCATTTCCATTCTGCTTGATGCATCAGATACATTTTTATGTTCATGCAATAAATTAACCCTTCGGTTATAACCAGAGGTGGACATTTCAGGCCCAGAAAGTAAAAATCGACACAAGGATTAAGTTTCAAGTAACCAGTTGTGTTGTGATTGTATCATTATACTCAGCTGGTTGGTTCACACAAAAATCTTATTCTGGACTTTTACTATAGTATAGTACAAACTCTTTGTTTTAACCAGAGGTGGACATTTCAAGTCCAGACTCGAAATGCGGTTAAAACAAAGAGTTTATATATTACACAATAGACTTGAGTTATCAACCATCAGGTTGTCAGTGATGTGTGTATTAAGACTGTGTATTTTTCCTCACTGGGCAGCACTTAAAACAATGATTTCCCGTAATGGGTCATTCCCCTTCCTGTATGGACTGTACACATCACAGGCAGGCGACCCGCTGTGCAGGTGAGGTCAGCGTGATTAATTTTTGTAAAAACAGCCGAATGCTTCCTACAGCTGCAGATTCAGCCAACTTCTCTTCATTAGGAAGGTTGACTTAGGGAAAAAAAGGCAGAGAATTCAATTGCCACACAATTTGATAACTCCTTAGTACACAGCAGGGGGGCTGGGGGGAATGGGGCAAATGGCATCACTCTTAAAGAATCCGAGTCTGAACTCTCATAAATGAAAGTGATGAGGGGTATATCGGGCACAAGAGCAGATTTACCAAACTGCTCTCGACACAACTTTTATAGTACACTTTCTGCTCCCAGGTTGGGGGGGGGGTGACATTTTAACGGCAGTGAGGCACACACCACTGAAGACATTTACAAGTTCCGTAAAACTCATCAGTGCCGGCAGCACAGCTAAGCGGAGCACAGCCACAGAGAAAAATACGCCTGTGAGCTGTTTGCTTACTCCCGACACGAAGGCTGCAGAGCAGGAGCGGCCTGGAAGCGTCGCTGCTGGTGGACGGCAAGCCTGCGCTGCCACGAGGTGCCCATGTTTACTGTGAAACACATTCACCCGTTCACCCAAAAGTTATGTGAGAAATCCATATTCAACATTCTCCAATTCTTTTTATCTTTTAAAGGTCAGGGTTGACAACAGGAACCAAACAGTTTTGTGATCTACCAAATCCAGAAAAAAATATTTTTGCTTTCACATGATACATATTTTGTTTTTATACGATAACTTCCGCTATATTCAGGCATTTCAAATAAATATGGGAATGACACTTTAATTAAAAATAAAAAGACAAGCTGACAAAAACCCAAAATGTGGTTCACTTTCTTTAGACTTCAAAGGAGAATCAATTATGTGCGACATCCGTAATCTGACTTCATTCAACGTAAACCCCTTCAAACATCTATTAGCTTATGAAATGCAAACTCATATTAACTTCACAGCTACGAGCACGTAATTTAGAAACTGTACTGTGAAACTTCAACAGTGCCGCAGATGGGGAGAAGAGGCAGGGAGAAGGATGGGGGGGTTCGACCTCCTCCACAGAGCCTTTACAAACTCCCCCCTCTAATCCAGGTACGAGAAAAGCTCCTAGTATGAAGCCATGTTCTCCCACCTCCCGACATGCCAACGGCTCCGCTCTCCTTACAGCGTGTCACAGGATTAAAGCGTGCCCCCGATTTCAGCCAGGCTACCGCTTTGTGAAGTGCAGTGCCCCCCCCCCCAAACGACAGGAAAAGGGTGCGTGTCAGCAGAGCTAAATGCAGGGGGAGGTGGAAAGCCAGCGACGGAAACCGATTAAGTCTGTAACTGGGAAAGAGCCTGCAGGGAAAAAACACACACACACACACACAGGTTTATAATTACACCTTTGTGGGGACTCCCCATTCAACTCCAATTCCAACATGACGACCCTGACCCCCACCCAGCCCTAACCTCAACCATAAGTATCCATCCATCCATCCATTATCTCCCGCTTATCCGGTCGGGTCGCGGGGGCAGCAGTCTCAGGAGGGAAACCCAGACTTCCCTCTCCCCGGCCACTTCATCCAGCTCCTCT
>JAABNX020000008.1:24826779-24839827 GCA_015163995.2 Mormyrus lacerda | reverse complement strand
TGTACCATGCATTGATCACTAACTGCTATTCTGCTACTGCTAACAGCATTGTAAGGAACTGTGGTTTTGATACACATCTCACATAAGTAATGGTATCTCAGCAACCACCCAAAAACCAAAGACCAAATTTTCTGGACATCCTGGACATGTTCATGACATAATGAGCAGAACAACAGACCTCAAAGTGGCTCAGTCTACTTAAAATTCTACACAGGAGGTCAGGCATAAGACCCCAGCAGCTCCCACTGTCCTACTTCCTACATCAGGGAGGATAGGAGAGCCGGGATGCGATGAGAGCAGCCTGTGGAAAAGCCTCACTGCAGCTCATGACGAGCTGTCTGTTCTCAACAAGCACGCCAGCCTTCTGTCCAAGCCAAAGCGTAATTACATTAACATGAAGATGAAGTCTTCACACGCGAGGAACCTCCTGGTGCGCCGCACGCGAGGGTCCTTCAAGGGTTCAGCAGAACGCGCGGGGCTGGGAAAGGTCTCTTACAGCTCTTGCTTAAATGGCATGCTGTAGCTTGTAAATTCCTACTGGATGCAGCCTTACGCACATATGGAAGGCATTGTGAGCGGACGCTGAGCTGCCATAAAGGGAGGGAAGGACAGGCATCGCAGGCAGGCTGAGCCAGGGCAGCCAAACGCAGGAGCCATCCCCTGTCCGTGACACCCTAACCCTAACCCTGTCCGTGACACCCTAACCCTAACCCTGTCCGTGACAGGCAGTGGGGTCTCCCTCAGGGAACCAAGGAGACTGCCCCACAAACGGTGACGCCACTGAGGTGTGCAAACGATGTTGGTCAAATGTGGTTATAAGTGTAATTGCCATTATATTTATTTATTTTTAACTGAAGAAGCTGTGAATCTTTAAAAAAAAAAAAAAAAAAAACACATTAGCAAGTATTACCAAGCTGGCAAGTGTGAAAACTATTACGCATTTCATTTTCTGATTATTAATGCAAGTATTGTCACAGATCGTTAAAAATATTTAAGCTAATTTCTTCCTGCAAACTAGTACATACAAAGCATTCTGGTCAAGTAAAGTGGTTAAATACAGCTGTGGGTTAAAGTCCTACTTGGGGATGTTCTTGTACCCATAAGGTAAAGTACTCTTACAGTACTAACACTACGTTTCCAGAGACTGCAATTCACAGAGAAAAAAAAAAGGAATAGATGTCACCAAGGATTGAGCTGTTTTCCTCTTCCATGCACACATTTCCCAGCAATGCTGTAGCTGCCTACCGCTGGGCCCCGGGCTGAGC
Source organism: Mormyrus lacerda (assembly GCA_015163995.2). Taxonomy (NCBI): domain Eukaryota; kingdom Metazoa; phylum Chordata; class Actinopteri; order Osteoglossiformes; family Mormyridae; genus Mormyrus; species Mormyrus lacerda. The sequence goes on along the minus strand of JAABNX020000008.1, from coordinate 24,838,562 downwards.
CGTTTGTGCTGCCTATGGAGGCGAGCCGTCGGGAGGCCGGTCGCTCTGTCATGACATCTATTCCTCGCCGTGCGCCGTCACAAAAGCAGCTCATGGCGGCAGCATGTTTTACATCCAGCGCCATTCTGCTTTCCCCCAGATGAAATATATCCTCGGGCTGGAGTGTCAGACACGGTCCGGGCACACGGCGTGGGGAGGGAGGAAAAAAAATAACAAAATGCTGCAAAAATATAGCGTGTTTTTGTCCTCAAGATACGGATGACAGAGAAGCTGCAGAGGACTGTGCGTCCTCTAAGCTTTGGAGTGGTGCCGTTGCTTAACTGCGCAGCGCAAAAGCTAATGAGTCCAACAAGGAAAACACGTTGCATTACCGGGCAATTCGCCGCCTTGCCGTCGGGACTGTGCTATTACTAGGCCTGCTTTTTTGTAACCTGGCCCTTTCTTTGGCTCACAGAAGGCCCCTTTTGTGATATGTTACACAGTGTCACATTTATTTAGGAAAACAAACCTCATTTGTTAACTGTCATGTCTGTGGAAAGGCCCTAATGCCTCTTCGAGAGGTACTGGGGTTGCGTGAGGAAGCATACCTTTCAAAACGTAAACAAATGAATATCAAAAATGAAACCAAAAACAAATGGCAGGTAGCTGGTGTATCAGCCACAGAGGCTTTGTGAACAGCACTGGCATAAATGCACTATGTTAAGTAACTGCAAGGATTTCCATAGCCTGAAGCAAGGAGAAATGTATAAGGTTACAGAGCCAGTTCTGTCGAGCAGAAGACCGGTATTTAAACTAAATCCAGCTAAACAATGAGGCACGGCAGCAGTTATTTTTGGAGGACTGAGAGGTGTGTGTGTGTGTGTGGGGTAGGGTGAGGTGGGGGGGGGGGGCTGGGGTCAGTGGTATCATTTTTGATCACTTTGGATCTGTTTACAGGAAATACCACAACTAAAGATTTGACATCAACACATAACATAAAGCTGAAGAACCAAACATGATTAAATGGGCCTGATTCGTATACAGTTAGATGGGGAGGGGCTGGGGGGAGACTTCTAATCAAAATGCTATTAATAATTAGCCCAATTGCAGGAGTATATAGCCAAACATCAGAGGTGGTGGTTCTGGGATAAGGTTCAAAACCCAGCATTCAGCAGCACATGTGAAATAATGCAGCCCCTGGTCCACAGCTCCCCATTTTGAATACAACAATGAGTTTTTCTCCCAGTCAGACAGCCCAATAGACAGAGAGCTTCAAAGCACTGCAGTGAGCAAAGTGAACAACAGAGGAGTATTAGCGGACACTGCAAACAACTTCAAATACAGTGGAAATCTAATTTGTCCCAGAGGTATCTAATCTTGCAGCAAGTAAAGAAAACATAAAATACCCGTCGCTGCAGAAAACTCATATTGGAGGATAAAAAAAAATGTAATGGAACGGGAAGAGGCCGAGAGGAGAGGTACAAAGCCTCCACACTTCTATTTATAACCACTGAGGCAGTGAACGGGCACATTCCAAAGCCAGAAGCTACTTTCAAAACCTTTCATTCAAGACTTAATGTTGGTCTCATCTTGAGAACGGCCCAAGTCCAGAAAAAGGTAAACAATAACATGTAAATGTGCCCCTTCTTCGCTGAAAAAGGGCCCTGGATCATGAATAGCCATTTAAAAAAAAAAAAAAACAGAAAGCTGAAGAGAGCAGCGAAACAAAAAGCTTCATTATGTGGAATCTTTAATGATAAATTACGGATGACTTTAAAGCGCTGGGATTTCGGCCCATTAGCACTTCAAGCGGGTCCCTCCTTTCAGCCCGAAGTGGGCTTATGTGGGAAAGGCAGAAAGGCCCAGTGCCATTACGCGAGCCTGAAGGAGCCGGTCGCAGAGGAGCAGCGGGCGCAGAGGAGCAGCGGGCGAGAGCACGCTTAGGGGCGGCTTGGGGCTGCATGGGCCAGCATGGCCCCTGAACCCCACATCTGCCAAAGGTGGCTGCTTCAAGGCCCGGCCTGGGCCTTTCGTGTCTTCATTGTGCGTGGAGGTCACCTTCAAAAAGCCGGCAGGGCCTCTCTCTGCCACGCCATTGGTCAACTGCAGCATGAAAAGCAACACTCCCCTATCCGCTGCCTCCCCCATCCCCCAATCATTTATTGCTTATACAAAGTAGCTGCTCCAAGGCTTCAAAGCGCCCAGGCTATCCTCCCATGCTAAATCAAGGAACTCTCGCAGGTGTTTACACAGATGGAAAACTAGGGAAAGGACTTTATTCCATTACTAAGATGACTTGCTTGTCCATTTAACATGACCACTTGGAAAGATTTTGAAATAGGAAACAAGACCTTAAAAAAGGAGCAGTACAAAGTTCTGACATTGAAAGCTAATAAATATTCCCAGAATTCCATGCTTATCAAGCCTCCACTTTTACCAAGACAATAAAAACATACTGAACAGGGATAAGCTGCTTGGCACCCTGTGACAGACGTCTCTGACATTTCCAACTTCCCCACAAAAAGTCCTCTGAGGATCTCGCTCAAAATGTGGAACCAGATCCCCAACAGGGATGGAAAGCCCCAGTTGTTGGCTGCCTTTCTAAGCATCATGATGACCTTCCTTAAATAAAGATGAATCTTCACAGATGACTTAAAAAGCCAAGTTTCTATTACAGGATTTCACTGGAAAGCCGAACGCTACAGCCTGTGTGCGCCGTGCAGGCAGCCACACCTATTTCTGCCGTCCGGTAGGTTAGGTGTTCAGGGAAGAGCGGGGTGAGAGGAGAGGGTTACGCCACGCTGCTCCGAGGCCCCGACAAGCAGTATCAGAGACACGGAAGCGGGGCCCATTGTGCTGTGACGGCGTGTGCAGATGGAAAGGCCCCCCGTGTGCCGAGAGGAGCTGCCGCTCCCCCAGCAGGAGAGCCTGTGCGCGTCAATCCACACACCATGACGAATGGGCAGCGTGAGCCGGCCCCTTAGCACAAGCGCCTCCCCCACAGAGCGGCGGGGGTTGGGGGGGGAGGAAATAAAAGGAATCAGGCTCCAGTTGGTTTGAGCTCTGCAGAACTGCCCTTTTCTGAGTTTCACTTCATGTGTATGATCCCGTAACAACGTAGCTGAGCAACACCTTCTTAATGCGACTGAGGAAAAATAAACACATAAGAAGCAAATGAAACAAAATCTCAAATGGATTCTGTTAACTTTCACTGAACAAGCATTATATTTCTTACAAATGACCCGTTTTCAGAGAATACCGGCGATACGTGAATTATTAATAAATAATGAAACACATGGGTAATTCCATATATGCTTTTCTTGAAATGAATTTTATAAGCAGCATTCAAAGAAAAGGCAAGAACTGAAAGAGACCTTTGTTTTCATAGCTGATGTTTTTAGAAGAACGGGTCACAGCCTTGCTTGATCGGGTGCGACACAATATCCTTAATTGTTTATGACAGGGCATCCTTGGTGTCCCACTATACTGGAATCCATTAAAACCAGTAACACAGCCTCCGGAACTCCAGGAGAATGCAGGAGCACTGCGTGTCACTGTGGCCTTTATCGACGGAGAGAAGTGCCTAATCCAGAGTCTGGCCAAAACGAAGAGGCCAGCCGAATAAGAAAACAAAGAGAATTTAAGCAAAAGCATGGTAGTAAAATTACCTACATGGTGTTAGTCCAGTGTTTCTGAACCTGGTCCTCAGGAACCCCAGACAGATGTTTTGCTCGCTTCCAGCTCCTGGTACATGGACATAGACTCTCTGGGGGTCCCCAAGGACCAGGCTGAGAAACAGCCTCCCCCGTTACTATGCTATTAAAATGGTGTCACCAAAACCAGATACAGACATTCTGAAAAGCTCAGAATTTACCACAAGCAGTTAGTAAAAAAATACCTGTATTTGAGGATTTGAAGGATACAGGTCTTTGTCAAAAAACCATCATGCCTCAGGTAAAATCAAGATCCGTAATGAGTGTCATGTACATGCCACAATTAAAGTGTGTTAAGAAGAACCGTGACACTCGGAACCGTGACACACGGAACTACAATATGACCCCCATAGCGGGGACGGCAGAAGAATAATGACAGAATGAGGATGAAGAGGTGAGCTTTAAGCATCGTGGGTGATTTAGAAGGGGTGCAAAACAAGACAGACAGACATTGCGGGGTTCAGCCTCGCCAGAGGCTGAGAACACGCATCTCCTCGCATCCTCGCGATACCTCGATTCTGTCAGTCTTGGCGTCCCCCCAGTAAAGCTTTCCTGGCGCGTAGTCGAGGGCCAGCCCGTTGGGCCATCCTAGTGAGGAGTTCAGTAGAACCAGGCGATCGCTTCCATCCAGATTGGCACGTTCGATCTTAGGCTTCTCCCCCCAGTCTGTCCAGTACATGTAGCTGTGAAGAAACAAGATAAAGATCTGAAAGGCATTTTGGATCCATTCACTGATTTATTAGCTCTTTGGGTCCTTCATTAATAAGTACGGTGCAGGCAATATGATGGCCAAATTACCATGCCCAAGTGTGTCACTGACTATTCTGTGTTATGTAGATGTCTCCAAATGGATAAATATCAATTTCATGAATATATACATAAAAAAGAACAAACTTACCCTCTGACTGGGTCCAGTACAATGGCTCTGGGCTCCTCCAGGTTTTCAGAGACCAGAATGCGCCGGCAGGTGCCGTTCAGCCTGGTGACCTCGATTCGGTCGGTACCAGTATCTGTCCAGTAGAGGTTGCGTGCCACCCAGTCCACTGCAACGCCATCCGGGTGGCTGATCTCCATGGAGACCAGCGTCTGAGCCTCCCTGCCATCGATGCGGGCCCGCCGGATGGCCTTCACCTCGTCGTCCGTCCAGTACACGTGACCCTCCACCGGGTCATAGTCGATGGCGATGGCATGCCGGATGTCATCTACCTGCAGCACGATGTCTGTGAAGTCGGGCAGGTCCAAAGAAATCCGCCGCAGGTCTGTCCGACGGGCCAGTAACAGAACCTCCTCTGCCCCTGGACATTAAATGGTGAAAGAAGGTCACTAAGCAAAAACATACATAATAAATGATAAATCCGTTATTTGCTATTTGAGCAGGTATAAGACCAGGGTGATGCTTGTGCACAGAGTGCACTACAGATTCCTGCAAAATGGCATCATTCAAGTTGCCTTATTCAATAAACATGATGCTTGCATATTCTTAGAATAACAAAGTTATCATTAAGTACAATCAGAAATGACCAAGGAGAACAAGGTTATTTAATTTTAAATCACTATTTTTGACCATATTCATACCTAGCTAGCATTAGGGCTGCATGATTCTGAAGTAAATGTGAATCAGTTTTTTTGCGTACCAGTTTGTACGCCAGTGGAAAACTTTCACCTTGAAGTATCGTACTTTTGGCACTTTCTTGGTGCGGTGGAAAAGCACCCTTTAAAGAGAATGCAGAATTATGGGACACTTGAGACTCTCTGGGGAAAACTAGGATCACTTGTTTTGATCCAGCTGTTGTAATACGATGCAGAGTAACCATTGCAATTTAGAAGTATGATTGCATAGAGGTGTGAATCAAGATTTTTTCATGTTTAATTGTTCGGCCCTAGCTAGTATTAGAACAAACCTAACTGCCGCAGATATGTAACACAAGGACGGAAGGACATTAGCCATTTTACTTTGACATGGTCCCACGCATCACCGGTTAACATTTTGGATTATTTGCTACACTGAAACACTTCAGTTCTCCCGTTGTTTTCGCTTATGCTCTGTTTGGTTGTCAGCATTGCTACGCCCCAAAGTCATTACAAATATTATTCCTTCCAAAGGCTCTTACCATTTAGCCCAGCACTCCGCAACGCTACTCTTGGGTTTATAACAATAGGAACACAGAGCAATGCTGTTGAAGGCTTGGCAAATTGTAGAGATCCTAAGTATAGATTTAAGCAGTGAGAGCAATTCTGTTTGGGAAAGTGCGAGAAAATGGGCAATCTTTCACAGGCTTGGCATATAATGGAATGCTTTATGTTTCAGAGTAGCTGGGAAGGAGAAACGGAACAATATCCTATTTCAAATTTACCCGCACATTTAACCCATTATTTACCTTCTCCAGAAATATCAAAATGAAGCAACAGGCAAGGCACCCAATTAAATAACAGTAACACAGTGGTGTGCGTAATCGACAAAAACATGCCTTGTGGCCGTGGGAGTTAATTTAGCTCCAATACATTTCATCACTACCTCTACATACAAATGATGGCTGAGAGGTTCTGACCTCATAAATCTCAGAACTGTCATCGGCTCTGCAGATGGAGAACTGGCCCTCCGGAGAAACGTCAAGGGAGATGAGAATGTAAACAGGTCCAGGGCAAGTCAAACAAGCAGAAGGGGCAGCCATACGGGATGTGCCAGGAATGCCTCTGCTAAACACGTAAACAGGACAAGAGTCCCTGATTTCTTGGGTAACTGGTGCACATGCTCCCTTACAGCCCCAGAGGGGAGCCTTGGCCTGGGGGGGTTGGGCAATCCTTACCTATCTAAAACAAACAGAGCAGTGTGGCACAACTTGATGACAAGCAAGCCCGCTGGGGGAGCCTGCCTCTGGCTAACAAAGCACTGGAAGGTACTGCCCCCCCCCCCCCAAACATGAAGGTCAAGAAAGGCCAGGCCCTGGCCGAGGGCCAAACTGTGATTTACACCCATCCTCATGATGCATTGTAAATGCTGCCATTGTATCATTTCTCACACAGCAGCGTATGAAACCAAGAGCACAGTGGGCACTGGAGTGGGATTTCCCAAGAAGTATAATTCATAGCTGTAATATACTTTGGGTCATGGAGGCTAAGATCTTAGGTGTCACTAAACCTTGCATGACATCAGACATCGAAATTAAAGTAAACACATCTTTATCACGTCTTCAGGGTGCAAATATGCCCAAAATGGCAGAGAACAATGGATAGCTACCTTCCGGTCTCACACTAACCCGGGTTTATCTGCTAACTGGAACTGCACAGAGAAGCAGACCAAATCAGCTCCACGCGCATGCACAGTCCAAACCCAAATGACTCAGGGCAGGCTCTGGATTCCCCAACACTGACAAGACGCACAGATCACTGACAGCTGAAGTCCATGGCTGCATGATAAGATAGTATTAAACAGGACATCTGCAAGCCCTACAAAGAGAGGGACCATATGCCGTAAAGTAAAGCCACTGTCACAGCCAGCAGGAAGTAAGTGACTACACACTACAAATTTGTCAATGTTATATATTCACCACAAACATCTCATTTTGAGGGAAAAAGAAAAAACACAAAAATTAGATTATATGCTCCACTGCTGCCGACATTAAACAGTTGCAGCATAAGATAAAATTTCCCATCGCTGGTAAGAACTACAAAATAAACTTGATTATTTCTGTCTGTATCAGAAAGAAATTGCTAAAATGCTCCCCCATCATTTAAATGACCATTAATTCTGGTTAATTACATACAGAGTGGAGGTCATCGGTTGTGTGGCCCAGAGCAGATAAACTGCCTGCTCCCTTACACATCCCACTGTAAGCCCCAACCTTAGCTGGTAATAAACCGCAGATAGAGAATGTGAGCTGCGTGTGCAGCCATTTAATTAACCTCCATTGGGAAGAAAGCATACGCTGCAATTTACCATTCAAAATTCAAGTCTGATTCAGAGGCGATGAGATGGTACAAGGTGACCGGCCTATTGGCAGTTAAAATGCGTTTAATGTAAGGCAAAGTTGCAAAGCTCAGAAGAAACTTCTTCACTACTTAATTAGGCTCCACTCCTGCTTATTCTAAAGTGTTAAATGTAATGACTTTTCCCTCGACCCCACATAAGGAATGTGCTGTTATTGTCAGAGCGGCGTGCGCTTCGGATGCAGTCCATGCAGTGTGAATGTGAGCGTCTGACACACAGCATTACATCATATCCAGTTACATGGCCTCACTGGCTTTCCGCTCTGTGCAGCACTATCCATGCAGGGCTTTGGAATCCAAAGAAATCCGGATAGGAGTCCCTGGCGCGCAGCTGCTCTTCCCGCCCGTGCAACACACTGAACATTACAACGCATTTAGGGACGCGATAAAAGCGTCAGGCCATTAAGCTACACGCCGTCTCTGGGGGGGAGATGATGTCTGACTAGCTGCATACGCCCAGGTGCTGAGGGCAGCCTCTCACCTGGGCTGCAGATCTTGCCATCAGCCTGGAGACGGACGCCGGTGGGACAGGCACAGCTGTAGAAGGGATCCATGGGAGACAGGAGGCACAGGTGGGAACAGCCGCCATTGTCAAGCCTACAGGGGGTCTGCACTGTGGGGGGAGGAAAGAGTCAAGATGAGGTCATAACTGCCACCCCCACCTGACAGAACTGACAGAAACCAAATCACCATGTATAAAGTGGCTCATGTCTTGGTTAACGTTCATAAATTCACAGCATAGGGAAAAAAGGAACAGCTACTGTGACTTACATAAATGCTGGTCATTTATGGTCATTTACAGAAGATCCAAGCTTTATTTACTGTTCTTTCCAGAAATTAAACTAGTGTTTTCTGTTTTTGTTCTCAAATGAAACTATTCCCTAAACGGTAGCAGACATCCTCAAATAAATGTTCCGGGAGGGCCTCATTTCTGTGTTTTATCGGTGTGATTTTGAGTGGGCATTCATTTGTGCTGGCTTTCATTTTTTACTTGGGCGCTGGTCTGATCTCATTTTTCAAGCTGCATAACGACAGATTTAAGAGACGCAACGAGACAGACGAACTAGCCGAAGAACGGACCTCAATCCTGGGACACGGGACGTATGAGCAGTTTGCCATGCAGCCTGTTTTGCATTTTTGTAGACTTCAATTTGACACGGGCACATGGGCACTGACCCGTGGATTGAGACCCCCCCCTAAAAAAAAAAAAAAAAAAAAAAACCTATTCCGTAAACCACAATCCCACCATCATCACCCATTTGCACAAAGGTGGGTGTGGAAACAGCAGGGGAGAGGTCGCCAAAAACCAAGATGGTACCATTGCAACTTAGCCCTTTGTGTCTGTTCAAGGCTGGGAACTAGAATGTGCTGGAAGTGGACTCTGCCCTAGGTCTGTGGAGACTGTGTATTTATTTGACTTGGACAGCAGGCCAGATGCTTGAGACGGTAGCGATCCTGAAAAAACAAAGAGGGGTGAGCGATTGTGTTGCATTCCTCTGTTTTCTGGTCTGCGGCGGCAGGCATTTTCTCAGCAGGACAGTACATTCAATCAGGGAAGCTGAGGCACAGCCATGTGGGGAAGGTCGGCGTTACCAAACAAGAAAGATCTGAGAGGTGCGATCATAAAACTGGCATGTTTCCGTTAGCGTCTGTGCTACAGTCCGGCGTACAGCAATATGGCCGACAGAGTCAGCCATTTCTGACACTCAACCAAAAAATACATATATATAACACAACCGGTAAATACAGTATTACGAAAACGGTAGACATACGTCTGAAGACAGACTTATTTCCTAGCGTGACTGACGCTAAAGAGCGACAGAAGCAGGACCCTCGGCCCCTTCCACAAAGAGAAGCCTACAAACAAGCAGTCGGGCAGGGCTGCTGAAAGGCTCAAGTCCCAGGTGGGCTGACGCTGCTGAAACGGAGGACGAAAGAAGAAAAAACAAGCGGGGGAAACAGGCAGGGGAGGAATCCATCACTCACGGCCCAGCTACAGGTCACATTATCATCACGCTCTGCCACTGAGCTGCCGGCGAAATCTGCTGAAGCGCTTTTCTGTCCCACAGTCGACGCCGGGGAGTCCCCGTCGAACAGCCAGCCTCCGTGTGCTCAGCAGATTTAATATTCCACTTATGTTCCACCTCTTGTGCAAATGCAGTGAGACTCGGAGTCGGCTTTGTTTATATGGGCTCATCAGACTAAAGAAACGCCATGCAGTACCTCAGCATAGGACCCCAGGCAGCCAGACACAATGGGGCTATGGTATGCCTGTACTGTATTGCTTGGGATTTTACAACAAAAAGCACTGTAAACATACACATTTTGCGGGGGGGGGGGTTGGGGTCTCACCATCCGGCTGCCTCTCCTTGCTCAGCACCTGGATGTCCATGGGGGAGTATATTCCACCCAGGATCTCTCTCCTCTTGCTTCCAGTCTGCTTGTTGCAGGCGTGGATGGAGCGTGTCTGCCAGTCGGTCCAGTACAGGGTCTCTCCCGAGAGGGTCAGTGCAAATGGGTGGGTGAGAGTGCCCTCGACGACAGTCTCCCTAGCAACACACACACACATTTGTATCCATATCTTTGTGGGGACTCCATTCATTTCTATGGGGAAAAACCCAAATCCCAACAATGTTGGGATGTGTACCCAGCCCTAACCTTAACCATACAAAATACAAGCTCTTTGGCACTTTTAGTTTTTTGATTGCAATCACAGGCTTTTTAAAAATTGTGGGAACCAAAAGAAAAAGAAAAAAAAAAAAAAAAAAAAAAAAAAAAAAATCGGTCCCCAAAGTGTCACAGGTTTTTAATCACACAAGCGCACACACACCTGCGCATTTCTGCAAAATCCTTTCTGAAGACTACAAAATAAAAAACAATGTTTAAAATATATAAATTGTTAAATAACTGATTAATAAGTTTTAAAACTGGATTCCATTTAGAATGCAAAGGGTAGTGGATGTAAAAACCTTTATAATTCCCTACAGTCAGAAATTAAATCACACTGTCAGTGATACTTCAGACAACTGTTTTAGTCATTAGCAGCGTTGGGCAAGCTACTTGTAAAGTGTGGTGAGCTAAGCTATCAGTTACTCAACAATAAATTAAGCTTCACTTCACAAAAGCTACCACCCGTAGAAATATAGCAAGCTAAGTTACACAAATATGGCAAAAGTAGTCAGAAGCTACTTCACGTTGTACCAACCAAATGCCAGGTCAGTGGAAAATGACACTCAGATATACTGTGTAGTTGTCGTCTTAGGTCGAAAACGTTATTCTTTATGTCGGCAATCTAAAACAATTGACCACTTCTATGAAATGGACGACGGTAGACTGTTTACGCGTTAAACTGGTACATAGGTTACCAATCACGATACATTCAAAACACATTCAAAAAGCAAACTTTATTGCTCCTCTGATACACATCCCTTACGACAGTCGCAAATCAAAAAACTAACTGGAAAAGCACTTTCTTGTATGATACGCTTATAAAAAATTATAATGGCAGTTTTAACACAAAATATGCTAACCATTTACTTAAACAGAAAATACGTCATTCTATATAAAAGGCGCTTTCGCACTGGTTAAAACATTTATTAAAGAACAGCCCATGATTTAACACAGTGTAGACATTGCATTATATTAAGCATCGAGTCATAAATGAAAGCTTACTGCTGGGAATAAAACAAAGAAATTATTGGCCTACTATTAGGTAAACCAGTACTCTAGTAAGCAAACTATTTAGTACCAAATTAAAGCTGTTGTGTAGTGCTGCATGGGCAATTAAGAAATGGCTATAGGTTTAAATTTATTTAAAATTTCTAGGGGAAAAAAAACATTAACAGCCCTTATTTCCTCAGTGCCTCCCATAACGAGACCCCAATTAAACAAAACGATTGAAGTTACAAATGATCTTTGTGTTTAAAAACACTTTGACCAAAGACGGATCAAAGCCTAACTTAGGCTGGCTAGTACCACCACATTTGTAGGCTAGTTACCCCCTGCTAGTCAGCATGGGTTAACATTCGTTACATGACGTTATTCCCTCACTTTCGCTAATTTCTAACACTTTAAATCAAACTGTAGGGTATTTTTCACACACAC
>JAABNX020000008.1:24788044-24811073 GCA_015163995.2 Mormyrus lacerda | reverse complement strand
TTAGTTTAAATACTAGAACTCGTGGCCATAAGTGGAAATTAGCGGGAGAGCATTTTAAAACAAATTTGAGGAAGCACGTCTTTACACAGCGTGTAGTTAGAGTATGGAATAGTCTTCCTGCTAGTGTAGCACAAGCTAAAAGCCTGGGTTCCTTTAAATCAGAGCTAGATGAGATTTTAACAGTCTGAGCTATTAATTAAGTTCCCCCCAAATGTGCTTGATGGGTCTCCTCTCATTTGTAAATTTCTTATGTTCTTGTGTTTTTAATTCATGTTCTGTGTGGTGTGTGCCTCAGTGGGTTAGGTTGCTATGTCTGTGATCAGAAGGTTGCTGGTTCAAATTTCTGGGTTGGCAGAGTAGGCCTTAACCCCCAAATGTTGCAGAGACTGTGTGATCTTGCTGTCTCAGAAATCTCTGTTGCTTTAGATAAAAGTGTTGCCTAAATTAAATAAAAATAACTGAAATCATTGTGTCTTGTACTGAGTAGCTACAGTGCCAAGATGTGATGCCACTGATGAAGATGGACACTACTGTTTCTCTGTAGAAGTTGAGTAGAACTGCTGGTGGCCTCTGAAGAAAACAAGGCTTTGGTAAAATAAAGGGCTTTGAGTTTTTTGTATTGTGGTGTAAATACCTGGTTTTAAAAATATTGTGAAATATATTTACAAGGTAACTGCATAGCAAAAATTGGAGCTATATAGGTAAAATGGGCTAAGATTTACATTCTTTGCTGGAACGCCAGAGTTAACATGGAATATGGGGACTAGTCAGAGAAAACAGACTCGAGAAGTTCCTCTGGAGCAGAGAGCAGCCCCAGCTCAGGTCTGCTATCCACCCCCAAGGCTTTCATCAGTTTCCTTCAAACCTAAGCATCAGGTTGGAGCCACATATGTCAACACAGTTCAATGACACTGTATTAATTGTGTCATTAAATTCCCCCTTTTAAGAGATTTTAAGTCATATATATCATTTATCATGCCATTGTTGAGATACCTTCTTTTCAGCCCAGATGTCACTATAAGTCATTTGTAAATGCTACAGCTTGCTTGGGTCTCTGTATGCAGAAAGGTGAGTCAATATGCCTGTGCTGATTCTCATCTGTGCGGATCTCGTATGGCACAATATAAAGATTAGGGATTAATTAAAAGCAGTTTTGGGCTCATGAACAACATATATAGCTATGTCCAAGCAATCCCTTCATTGTAATTCTATAACACATGCCTCTTCTGAAATGGTAAGGTATTTCAAATATATCTTGACATATTGGAACACACACTTGCATACAGATTTTCTAAACATGTTCCATTTCTCAACTTTCTACTTAATGTATAAACAAAATATATACAGTATACGGTTTGTAGCTGGAGGTCTTATTGATGGACGGATCAAATGAAGACAGAAGAAGATTACAGGAAAAATAATGACGAGAAAGAGCCTAAAATAAAGTTATAAAGATGAACAACCCTAAAACAGTGAGTGTCAGATTTATATCACACTCACTATTGTAACTGGTAATAATATACAGAACTGACAAACGGATTAAGGCTGACTGAGATTACAGCATGGAATTCAGTATATTAATACATAAAAAGGGGCGTAAGAGTGTGTGTGTATGTAGATTATGTTTATATTACATTGTGGGGACCAAATGTTGTCCTGTTGTTTTGGTGTTGTGGGTACCATTTTTCAGGTCCCCACAATGAGCTGTGAGTGCAAACAAAAACAACCTTTTAATCTGGGATTAGTTTTCCCCATAGAAATGAATAGAAAGTCCCCACAAAGAAATAATCCCTGCATTTAATAATTTCAAGTGCATTTTTTTCTCCGCAGACTTGGATAATTAACTCTTTCCTGTTGTCTTTTTAGTTGTTTTAGGAAATCTTTACTTAGAAATGCATGTTTGTTCAAAACCATCTACCATCCGTACATCTTTCCCAACTTCACCAACACATCTGCACCGATGTGAACTGTGATAAAGCAGTCTACTTAACTCACAAATAAATTTTGTGGTATGGCAAACTGCTATTTCATCTCTTTATTATTGATCTAATTTTCCGCCCATGTTTGTGTGAAATATTAATAAGTATATTCATAACTCCAGTTAACTTGCATTATTATATAACGTTATAATTTTGTGCAATTTGGTTATTTTCTGAATAAAACAAATAAAGTAAAATGAAGCAAACTGTAATGAGGAAAAAAATGTGCACGTTCATGTTTTACAACATAAAAATATACATAAAACAAGGGAAATGTGGAATACAGAATTTTCAGGCAGTACTCATGGAGTCTTGATATTTGGTGTTGTTGCTCAGAGTATAAAGGAGAGTGGGGTTGTCAATACACCCAAATATGCATTAGCTTATCAGTTAGAAAGCTTTTCTCATATCAGTACAGCACCAAAACTCAATTTAGGCAAGGTATCTACAGTATATAAAAATGCTTTAATAGGCATGAGAATACCCACATCCGTACTAACAGGTTGTGATCGTAAGTTGTAGCTATACACTATATTGCTAAAAGTATATGGACACCCCTCCAATTCATTAAATTCAGGTGTTCCAATCACTTCCATAGTCACAGGTGTATAAAATCAAGCACCTAGGCATGCAGACTGCTTCTACAAACATTTGTAAAAGAATGGGTTGATCTCAGGAGTTCAGTGAATTCAAGTGTGCTATTGTGATAGGATGCTACCTGCGCAATAAGTCAATTCATGAAATTTTCCTGCTACTAAGTATTCCACGGTCAGCTATTAGTGGTATTATAACAAAGAGAAAGCAATTGGGAACAACAGCAACTCAACCACAAAGTGGTAGGCAATGTAAAATCACAGAGTGGGGGCAACACTTGCTGAACTGCACAGTGTACAGAAGTCACCAACTATCTGCAGAGTCAATAGCTACAGACTTCCAAACTTAGTGTGGCCTTCAGATCAGCTCAAGAACATTGCGCAGAGAACTTCATGGAATGGGTTTTCATGGTCAAGCAGCTGCATCCAAGCCTTACATCACCAAGTGCAATGGAAAGCGTTGGATGCAGTGATGTAAAGCACGACACCACTGGACTCTAGAGCAGTGGAGACGTGTTCTCTGGAGTGACAAATCACACTTCTCTCTCCGGACGAGTCTGGGTTTGCCAGTTGCCAGAAGAATGGTACGTGCCTGACTGCATTGTGCCGAGTGTAAAGTTTGGTGGTGGGGTGATTATGGTGTGTGGTTGTTTTTCAGGGGTTGGGCTTAGACTGCTGTGCCTGCGACCTGACCTCGATTAAGCGATGGATGATGGATGGATGGGATTGGTCCCTTAGTTCCAGTGAAAGGAATTCTTAATGCTGCAGAATGCAAAGCCATATTGACAATTTCATGTTCCACATTTTGTGGGAACAGTTTGGGGATGGCCCCTTCCAGTTCCAACATTATCGCGCACCAGTAGACAAAGCAAGGTCCATAAGGACATGGATGAGTGAGTCTGTCGTGGAGGAACTTGACCAACTTGCACAGAGCCCTGACCTCAACGTGACAGAACACCTTTGGGATGAATTTGAGCAGAGACTGCGAGCCAGGCCTTCTCTTTCAACATCAGTGCCTGACCTCAGAAATGATTTCCTGGAAGAACTGTCAAAAATTCCCCTAAACACACCTCTAACCTTGTGGAGAGTCTTCCCAGAAGAGCTGAAGCTGTTATAGCTGCAAAGGCTGGGTCAACTCCATATTAAAGCCTATGTATTAAGAAGGAGATGTCATTAAAGTTCATATGTGTGTAAAAGCAGGTGTCCCAATACTTTTGGCAATATAATATTACTTAATAGAATCTATGCAATCCTGTCAGCTGACTATTGGTTTTTTTTTTTTTTGCAACAGCAACTTTAATTGCATGATACGCGGTTTTGTTAATGATCAACACACAGCTATGAGTAACACTGAAAACAAATAAAATACATCCTCTTCCTGTCTTTCGACCAGGTTTGACTCCATTGATTTATAACAGTACAGATATATAATAAAATAAATGTGTTTATTGATCATCATCGTTTTAATTATAATTATTGAAAAGGATAAATATAACAAATATATGTATAATGTTGTAATGGCATGGGAGGGATTAGAGGGGATGCTGGTGTCCTTTTGTTTGCTACCGAATTTGGATAGTTTGCTTAGCCACATATGACCCTAAACAAAAACAGAGATTGTCATCTCGACAATAAAACAACGTAACTCTGGAGCAAACAAGCAAGTATTCCAGCAAGAAATTCAAAGAGCGAGCGATAAACCGGCGAAGTAGAGAGGTACTGTTCTTTTCGCCCGGGATGTTTCTCTCACCCGGTTATTAGCACTTCAGCCTTTCCAGAGCGGCTGCGGACTCTTTCCGCGTCTTATGTGGGATGAGGTTTAAAGGGAAAAGTGGCTCGTTTCGCAGCACTACTTTCTGTGTGCCTCCGAGAAGGGTATGAAATAAGCGCTGAATTTTGCGCCTCGACGATTCGCATGAGGCTGACTAACGGCGTACTTTCTGACATTTTTGTCCTAATTCATGGTGCTTTTGAAATCGATCTTGTATTTCGTATGTGGTCGCTGGTCCAAGTGTATAGTGGGTCTATTTCTTGTCGGCGGCGGTGCTACGGCCCCTTCTATCCTTCCTGTGCTCGCCGCCATCTTGAATTTTAATGCTAATTTCTGGAAATTTTTGTTTCCTCTGATATTTTACCGAAGGAATTTCACGGCGTGTCCGGCTCGTAGCAACGGGCAAGTGTAACCCAAGAGAAAGGTTAAGGTGGGTGCTTTTCATTTATGTCTGTCTCCGGATCGATTGTAAGCTTTTATGACACTTTTGTCCGGGTGAAAATGTTGGCTGGGTGGTATGCTTGATGGAGGAGATAGTCATAGCTAGAGATGAGTTGTCTATTTAAAAGGGCCCAGACTTAAATGCATTTGAAACACGTCTTAAGTTTTGTATATTTATTTGTGGCACTTTAAAATATGTAGCAATACAAGCGTTGCGTAATCCGTGTTGATTATCCAGTTGACCTGCTCTGTTGATCAGTAACGAGGCGTTGACTTAATTTTCGTATTTTTCAACAACGTTATACAGACAGGTGTAGCGAGTTGGCTAGCTGCATGCTAACTGGACGGTTTGGAGGATTCATGTTGATGTTATACGCGATTTTAGTACGGCGGTACATAGATATAGAGGTAATGTTTATGGGATATAGCCCTGGTGAAATCCGTCGTCGGGGGCAGCCGTTAATTTTGGCTTGAGCGATTTGTGTTTAGATCACTGCCATCATTTGTTACAGTTCATGAAGTGTGGTCGTTCAACGGGAAAGGAGACTGCAGCAGCCGCTTGGGGGCAGTATCGCGCCGGCGTCGACGACCAGCGAGTGGCGGCGTTGCGTGTATTTCTGAGCATTATAATGCCTGTATGAGCGGTCGCTGCCCGAGTGTAATTGTAATGGTCAAACGATCACCTGTGAATAAATAAAGGCCTTTGTAACGATTGTCGTTAGACTGGAATTCGAAGTTTCGTTTTTGGTTATTTGCCATGTATCCTTGTTATGTAACCTTGGTTGGGATTTTAAGATGCAGATATACGTGTGTCAGGATTCCCGGTTGTGGTGAAGCGATATTGATCATAGTCCGGTGCATCTTGCTTCACGACAACCTTAATTAAACCCTTTAATAACCCTTTAATAACTGCAACACATCTCTCCAGGGTGGTGTTATTTGACACTGTCTGCGTCAGGACATACGAATTGCGTCGACTAGTTTTAAGAATATAAATCCGACATACGCGAGTCCTGCTCGTATTAATACGAGCATATCGATTCACCTGATTGACTAGAAACTAGTCTTCGTACTTATGTTCATGCTTTTTTTTTTCTTGGTTGAATTGTGGCCGCTACGGGGGGCTGTATATCAATTTATTGATGGCGCTTTTGAGAAGTTCAAGTCCAAGCCTAAGCAGGCACACGCAGTCTGTAGCAAACAACAATAAAAGCATTTCGCAAGATATTTGAAAGGAATTGCACAAGTACGGCACTTTGATATGTTAATAGCTAGATGTAAATGTAGTAATGAGTAGCTGGAACTAGTTATTGTACATATGATTTTGTTACAAGAAAAACAATTCCTCGCTTTTTTATGCTTATATTGAAACTACATGGCTACTTGAGCAGCAGGTAGGAGATTTCAGGATAATGGCTCTTGTAAGTCTCTAGTCATGGAGTTGTCAGCTCTAAAAAATACAATAAATAATAGAGCAGCCTTAACCAAATCAGTATAGTTTTATTTAATGGGAAATAGAAGGGATGCACCGATACCGGCGATGATACTGCTCTCATATACTCGTAAAATCTGTAGGGTGCCAAGGTCCGATACACAATGCCGGTATTAATTGCAAAATTACGTTAAAATTCGTAGCCGGGGCAGAGAAAGACCGCGACCAACTTTTAGCACAAATTAGGGAGAATCGAGAGAAAATGAAACTGAAGTGTTATTTTTTTTTTTATCTAACGTTAAGTAAGTTTAGTTATTTAATGTTAAATATGACTAACGTTTCAGGTTCAGTAACCAGTATCAGTACAACTGGCCGTAAGCTTTGTTTTCCATTTCGTAAAAACGCTACCATGAGATACACATCACGCTATGACTCTTTCAAAGGGACAGACAGTATTTGTGTATCTGGATACTCAGTTTTATGTATGTTCATATGCTCACTGTAGTCTATATGGTAAAAAGCTGTTATGAGGAGACTTTGATGTGGTGCTATTCTTTTTCTACAGGAAACACACTTGAATTTGCCTATCCACACATTGCAGGTCACCTAAAGCACAGAGACTAAATGCAACTGGACCAGGTGGTTTGTTGGTATGAAGTGGATGGGAGAATCCAAGAACATGGTATTAAATGGCAGGCGAAATGGCAGCAGGTTTCCCAGTGAACAGCCCTTGAGCCAATCCCGGCCTCAGCACTCCCAGCGGGCCCATCTGCGCCACAACAAGCGATCCCCCAGCAGCAGGAGATGTAGCCGAAGTGAGTGCTCTGCCATAACCCCCCCCCCCCCATGTGTCATCTTAAGTCAGAATCTTGTGTGGATTTATGCCTGTACGGTTCTCAGTTTTCAGAGATTTAACCCACATTAGCCGCTGGAAAATTAGCCGCCTCATAAACTGAAGACCTAGCAGCCTAATGGGTGTGTGGCATCTACAGTTTCTCTTCATTAGGAAAAAAAAAATCTGTTCCACGCAATGTAACGTTCAATGCAGAAGTAACCTGCTCCAAGTCTGCGTGCAAGATGATTTGAGCCCATCACCAGGCTTACAATGGTTCTCTTCCGCAGGATTCAGTGCGGCTCCCCTGGAGGCAGAGAGGCGCTATGTCCCCTCCTCGGGTATGACCGCCAAAGAGCTTTGTGAGAATGATGACCTCACTACCAGCCTGATTCTTGACCCCTATTTGGGTTTTCAGACTCACAAGATGAACACCAGGTTTGTGCTCAGACTTTGTATTGGTCCCCTTCTCTTTTGATAAACTTCCAAGATGGCCTTGCCGATAAAATTTCATTAATCTAAAATCTAGATACATACCGTGCAGTGCGGAATATCAAGTACAATGGTGAACATCCATGTTTAACGTGTGTAAAGTGTATATACAGTTAGTATGATTGTTCTGGCATCTTGACAGGTTTCGACCCATCAAGGGAAGACAAGAGGAGTTGAAGGAAGTGATCGAGGGTTATAAGAAGCACGATGACCTAGAGAAGGCTTTCAATGCTTTGACCGCAGGGGACTGGACCAGACACTACTTTCTGCACAAGAACAAGACCCAGGAGAAACTCTTCAAAGAGCATGTAATGCATAGCTGAAGAATCCATCAGAATATCTGTAGAACAAATTTTTATGGACTGTAAGCACAACTAATTTATTCTGATTTTTTTTTTTTTTTAATAGGTGTTTGTTTATTTACGGATGTTTGCTGCTAATAGTGGATTTGAGATTCTTCCTTGTAATCGCTATTCATCTGAGCAAAATGGAGCTAAAATCGTCGCTACAAAAGAGTGGTAAGCTGCCCAAAGCATGTTACATCTTTGAGTTTTTAAAGACGGATCTTCCATAACTGTTAAAAATCTACTGTAGATTCACCTTTTGTATACCTGCTAAGTGTTTTTGAACCCGGTCCTCGGGGCAGTCCTCATTTTTGCTCCCACCCAGCTCAGCATGGACTGCCTGGGGGTCCCCAGGGATCAGGTTGAGAACCACCTTTTTACTTGCTGTTACCTGAGCTGCTCTCCCTGTTTTGCGGCGCAGGAAGAGGAACGATAAGATCGAGTACCTGGTGGGCTGCATCGCCGAGCTGTCGGAGAGCGAGGAGAACCTGCTGTTGCGGCACGGGGAAAATGACTTCAGTGTCATGTACTCTACCCGCAAGAACTGTGCCCAGCTCTGGCTGGGACCTGCCGCCTTCATCAACCATGGTATAGCATTTATCTTCCGTGTCTAAAACGGGGGGGTTCTCAATCCTGTTCCCGGTGCCCGGGGTGCCGGGGGCCCCATCTGTGCCAGAATGTTTTAATTCCAACCTTATCTTAATCAGGCTTATGTGGTCTAATAGGCTAATACTGAATGGGGCAGGTTGAAAGCAGTGAGAGTTAGAATGAAAACATTCCGGGGTGGTGGGGGGGGGGGGGTGAAGAACAGGAGTGAGAACTACTGCTCTAAACGGACAACAAACTTGCTCTTTGCCTTTTCACTGGCCTTCACCAGTTCCACACATCTATGTCACTGTCAGCTGCGTTTACAGTGATGGGCAAATGTTTGTTTTGTCATTTCAGATTGTCGGCCAAACTGCAAGGTGAGCGATTGAAGATTGAAATAGGGAAAGGAAACTTCGGCCCGAGGCTTGCAGGGTGTTGTGGTCGTTGTTGTTGATATGTGACTGAAATAACTTAAATAATTTTTTATTTATTATTTTAGATTAATAGTCATTATATTTCAGTATATTCATGAGTTCAGGGGAGGGAGGTAGCTGCGGCCTTCATTGTTTAAATGAATAGTAACTATATGCTTTATCTTTTCTGGACGCTAAAATATCTAGAATACTTAATTTACTGGCCTGTACATTTAATTTTTTTTATTATCTTTTCCAGTTTGTATCTACTGGTCGTGATACTGCTTGTGTGAAGGTTCTTAGAGACATTGAACCAGGGGAAGAAATCTCCTGTTACTACGGTGATGGCTTTTTTGGAGAAAACAATGAATTCTGTGAATGCTACACTTGTGAAAGGTTTGTCTTGAAATTGATTTACCTAAACATTTTTAAAAGTAATACTCGCATTGAATTGCTGTGCTTTGAATTTCCAGTTAATCTCGAAACTTCTCTTCTTACAGAAGAGGCACTGGTGCTTTTAAATCCAATGCTGGCCTACCTGTGGTAGCTCCTGTAATCAACAGCAAATATGGACTGAGGGAAACGGACAAGCGGCTCAACAGGCTGAAGAAGCTGGGAGAGATTAACAAGAACTCGGACAGTCAGTCTGTGGGCTCCCACACAGATGCAGATTCTCAGGAAAAGCCAAGCTCGCATTCATGTAAGGGCTCCTCTGTTAGGTCAGGGTCTGCTTTCATTTGCTTTTGGGGAAAATGTAAATATCTCTTTGAAGAAAGTGAAATTAAATCAGCCATTAACAGAATGTCTTCTTCAGTCTACCTATGTTCTTGATGTTTATGTGCAGTGTTTCACTTTAGAACATAGATTAGGCCTTAAAGATTTCTATATAGGCAGATTTTTTTCATGTCTCTAAAGATACAATTGCAAGCAGTATTTTAAAAGTTATAACTCCTTTATTGAGCAAAATGATTTAAATAAATAGTCAAACTGCATCTTGTGCGGTTTTTATATTGCGACTTTGAATGATCTCTGATCGAAAAAACAGTAAAAAAAAAGGGTACCTTAAAACTAACCAAAATGCACAATTTCAAATTGATGCTCAAAGTGCGTAAGTGTGGATTGAGCACAGTGTGCATGTCAGCATGCCGTTTGTTCAAGCATCCACTGGCCTACATCCGAACTCAGTTGTCCGGCACTGGCTGGTGGCGGAGCTGCACTCGCTCTTTGTGCTGTTTTTTTTTAGCATACGCTAAAGAGAATATTGATAACATTATCACTACTGTATTGTTTTTACACAGAATTTACGTTCTATAGGTACGGTTCTGTAATCTAGGTATGATTTAAAGTATACAACAGTTTGGGAATAGGTGTATATGCAAAGTAAATAGGCACTCATATGAGTCTTGAATATACATGGTTTTGGAGGATTGCGGTGGGTTCCAATTCACCATGTAAGATGCGGGAGTATATGTGATGTACACATTGAGGAGCAGTTCATTGTCAACATTGATCTAGTCTGAATTTTATCAAAATAACATTTCTTGTTTGTGGTTTAGCTGCAAAGAAAAGGACGTCTACCAGTGTGAAAAAGTTCACCAAAACCCGGACATTAACCAGGCAGTCTTTGTCAAGAACTCCTACCTCTACCTCACCTTCTAAACAAAGTCATATGAATAACTCCAGGGTACCAAAGAAACTAAAATCGAAACCCGCAAAGCCTTTGCCAGCTAAAGTCAAGTTGAGGAGTCGATGCAGGGGAGCAGAGCAGAAAGCTTCTGTTAAAATTGATTCTGGATCCCTGGGTCTTAAAGAGCCCAAGGTGGTCCTTTGCAAGAATGTCCCAGTAAAGAAAGAGAGAGAGACAGCAGGACCAGCTAAGGTAGAAGGCTCCAGGGGTTGCTTGACACGCCATGCGGCGAAGGAAAACAATCATGACTCTCTAAAGGGTGCTTCTTTGTGCGATGGAAGCTTATCATGCACTTATAGAACTCGAAGGTCAACCAGAACTCAGGGGCCTGCCAGCATTAAGCTTGAACCAAATCCGCTGGAAGGCCTCATGCCTATTCCGGGAGGGGTGGTCATTAAAACGGAACCTGTGGAAGAATGTGTGACAGATGGGCTTGTGTTGAACAAGCCCAACCTGGAGACCAACTGCCCCAGGAAGGGCAACTGCCCACGGCGGAAACGATTACAGGTCAAGCCAGACAGGACAATAAAGGTAGAGGAAAGGGAAGGTTATGGAGAAGGCTTTCAGGAGGACCTGTGCAATGCTGATAGGACTGACTGTGGAAAGGTGCTCCTTGGCCTCCCAGAGAAGCCTCAGGATTACAACAGGATAACCAATGGTGGAAAGTTTCTTGGCAGTGACAAATCCAAGGACAGCTGCCGAGCCTTTGGTAAAGGCAAGAAGAAGCGTCAGATCACTCGCTATGACGCACAGCTAATCCTGGAGAACAACTCGGGCATCCCCAAGCTCACGCTCCGTCGGCGGAGGGATAGCAGCAGTAGCAAGACCAATGAGCCGAGCGAGGTGGACATGGTCAACTCCTCCAAAATCAGCATCAAGTTCAGCAAGGACCATGACAAGGACAAGAGTAGCTCCTACGTGGCCAAGCTGAACAATGGTTTTAGCTCGGGGGCCCACAACTCCACCAAGCTGAAGATACAGCTGAAGCGTGAGGAGGACAGCCGGGCCATCACACAGGCTCATCCGGGTGAGCTGTCATCTGACAAGGTTGTCACAGGGGTTTTAGGGGAGGGTCTTCAGTGCATGGGTGGGGGACACTCAACTCAGAACGCAGAGTCCTCATCGTCCGAGGAGGAGGAAGATGACTACTTTGATGAAGAGTTTGAGGATGACTTCATTCCACTTCCACCGGCCAAACGTCTTCGACTCATCGTAGGGAAAGATTCCATAGACATTGACATCTCCTCAAGAAGAAGAGAGGATCAGTCTCTGAGGCTCAATGCATAAGCTCTGAAAGTCATGTCTTGACTTTAATGTTCATTTGCAATCAGCTCTGTGTTGATGTTTAAAAAAAATAAACGAATAAGCTGATGAAAATAAGACCCATATACAAAAATAAAATCATTCTGTAAAAATTAGGTAAGGCAATGTATTCATTGTGTATATAAATATTCTAGGAAATGTACAGTGTATATGATCTTACAGGTCTGAAATGTGCAGATTTTTATTGTACTTTTTATTAACCACAATGTGCAATTTTGAATTCTGTTGACAGCTTGGGTTTGTAGTAAAAGATTTAATCACACGTGCGCACACACAGTCAATTACAAGTTTATTGGGAAGCAGTGGTAGTATATTATGTATCCAAATTGTTTTCATACTAGACAATTACTTTTGAGGGTTCATAAAAAGCAGTATGTATATACGTGTGCGTGCGTGCGTGCGTGTGTATATGCATATAATACTTTGCCTTGTGAAATGTATAGGGGGAAAAAAGAAGTCATGTACAGAACAACTGGGTTAAATTATTTTAAATTTTTATTAAATAAAACTCATTGAGTTGTGTCAGACATGTCTCAACTGCTGTAGATCCCTAACCATTGGGGTTCATGGTGCTTAGAATGGTGGTGCTGGTCCGGGTGGCCTTTTGGAAAAAAGGTGCAGACTACCTGGGGGTCTGCAGTCATGTGTTGTAATAACAACCCCATCTGTTCACTTTCTGTTTTTGAGTCCTGGGATTGATGTGCCAGTTGGGTTTGGCCTCATTGTAAAGAAGCTTTCCTTTATTTTTTTTTCCTCTTTTGAAATGTTTGCTGCTGGAATAAAAAAAAAAAGTGTTAAGCAGTCGTGCTGCCAGATTATCAGTTGACTAGAAAGTTCTTGGCTTCGTATTGCATTGTTCCATTTTCGATGTGCTTTGCTGTTTTCTTTTTTCTCTGTTTAAATTTAAACCATAAAAATGTGACGCACTATATTCCACTGAAGTGTAATGCATTCCAGCCAGGTCCATGCATAGGTACTGTGGGTTTATGTGGCACCCGAGCTAGAGTACAAATAGTCGGAAATGAGCCCTTTCCATTTCATGTTTCAATTGACATTAGCCCAGCTTTTTAAAATGAATTAACACTTACATATGTGAGTCGTTATAAGCCTCACTTTGAGCCAGAAGTGGAATATGGGATTGACATTTTCAAATTCTGTGCATCTGTACATTATTTTGATGTTGGCAGTGTTCATGTTGTCTACTGCTGCGCTGGTTAATATGAACTTTAACCATGTATATGTACTGCTCCTGTCACCAGCAGCCTCATTGCAGATGTGACCATGGCTAAATCTCACCACCCCCCACCCCCCTTTTCGAATGTGTCCATTGTACACTGTGTACTGTCCCAGGTGTAATTTCTGTGTATATATATTTTTAAAGTTAACATATGCTGGTTGAATTTCCAATTGGCTAAGCGTGAATGGCTGTGACCATTTTGCAGACATTCACAAGTATTAGGTGTACAAGAGTAGCAGGATACAATAATCAATAATCAAGAATTTTTAAGGAGGATGATACAGATATCCATTAAATCATGAGAAAACCTTGTACTTATTTAACAGTTTTGAATACTTGAAATCAAGATAAAAGTTTCTTTGCAAGACTGAAGTCTTTGTGCTGTTTTTCTTTCTGTTTGTGTTGGGCAGTGCAGTGCCAGAGCAGGTAGCACGTGGCCTTAATCCTCTGAGATGTGGGGTTTGCTTTCCACCCCTGGTTCTACGAATGTACAGTTTGCCTGTTCTCAGTCTGTCTCTGTTGCTTTTGGTGCTTGAAATTTCCTTGCAGCACAAGTGAAATCGCTTTCAGCAGCAGTTGCCAGTCTTATCCAAAAAGGGCCGGTGTGTGTGTGGGTTTACGCTGTAACTTCCTAATTAGATTAGTAATTAGAGGACTGATTAGCTGAAGAGTCCTCACACCTGGGTTTGAACAGCTGACCTAAAGGTTACCCCACAAACCCGCATATACACCGGCCCTTTGTGTATAATGCCTTGTCCACACGTACACGGGTATTTCTTAAAACGTACCTTTTTCTCTACGTCTTGAGCTTTTGTCCACACGTAAACGGCGTCTTAGGTCACTGAAAATGGAGCTTTTGCAAAACTCCATCCAGGGTGAAGGTGATTTTAAGAAACTCCGTTTTCAGCGTCGACATGTAGACAGGGAAAACAGAGTTTTTGACTTGATGTCACATTATGGGCCGTCGTCCACTTTGTTTAACGTCAGAGCGTGAGCTGCTTGCCGTATACATTAGGCGGACTTAGCCGAAATAGTGCTTGTGCGAACCTTGCTGACAGGACTTCTTACATGTGTACAGATAAATGTTGAGTCACTCTCGCATTATATTGATCAACACAGGCGTCGGAATGTGTGCCATGGTTTTCAACTTAGCAGGACTGGCAATTAGGCTTCTGATTGGCTAACATGGCAGTACGGTTACAGTTATAGTATATAAGTATATATAGTATATAACTAGTACAGTTATAATGCCGCCTGTTGGTTTGGCATGCTCTTGACAGCTCATTTTAGCGGTTTCATGTGGACGGAAATATTTTAGAAGACAATGTTCGTGCGAACGGGGATTTTTTTTAAATGGAGGAGGAAAAACACCGTTTTAAAAAATACCCGTGTATGTGTGGACAAGGCATAAGATTGCCACCCCTGGCTTACAGCACATGAGTATATGCCTTGTGATTGCATCCAGCCATCCATTAACTCATTCCCGGTGCTTCCTGGGATACTATATGTACTTTATATCCATTGCTTGCATTAATTATGCTCAGTGACTACAACTGCAGTCTGTTTTATTTCTCACTCACCTTTGAATGTTAGAACATGTTAGTTTTCAAAATAACAGAATTGCCATATGCAAGATTCAGGCTGACTGACATAAACGTATAAGAGGTAATGCATTTTTCAACAAAAGCTGAAGAATGTAAGAAAAACACCTCAAACCACATTTAAACTGCAAGATCTATTGGAAGACACTCATATCCTGAACTATGAGCAGTTGGCAGCAAATCCGCTGTAGAATGTGTGAAGAATTTTTATCAGCCTGCATATCTGAAATGGTGAGTGTCGTCAGTACGAACAACTGAACTGATCTGCTCGAGTCTTTTTAAAGATGTGCCTTTTGCTCAGGACCCAGTTGCCCAGACATGACCCTCTCATTGACTGGATATCTTCTGGGAACCGGCCCCTCAGCAAAAGCTATTATGTATCATAAAAGAGAATCATTAGATTGTTCAGATATAACATGCGTGTAATTCTGTGGAATTTCAATACTTGCTATGGTTTTGTTGCATTATTTATACCAAATGGGAGTTTTGTTTTGCAAAGGTATAATGGTGATCTTAAGTAATTTATATTTCATGAAATCATCTTTCTGTTTGTGTGTTGAGAGAGGGTTGGTGTGCTACAGTGGCTGGCAGGGTCTCTTCAGGCTTGTGGATCACCATCCTGTTTAGGGTGAACTTGTACCCTATGCTTCCAGGAATATAATCTAGACTCCCTCTACAGCCCTGTACAGACAGTGCCCAAGTTAATTAAGAATGTCCGACATACAGAAACTCTGACTTACAAACGGGATGCCATGAAGTCTACTAGAAATTCAGGTTCAACACTATGGTTCATAATGAATGCACACACTACTTTGTGACATTGGAAAACATTGCGCAGTTTCAGTGCTTCGTCTGCTCAAGGTAGAGTGCCATATGTAGTTACGTTTACTGTATAATAATAATCATTATTTACTGTATAATTTTTCCAACTTATCTACAGATTTGACTTGCAGACAGACTTGGGAAACGGAACTCGATCATATCCTCGACACTGCCTTGTACTGAATAAGCAGTTAGAAGAAGAATGTTTTTCATTTAGTAATTGATGACTAAAAATATGCAGATGAACATAAAGAAACATTTCATTTGCCTTCTGACTGTCCTCTTTGTTTTGGATCCAGACTATTCATGTGATCCTTTCATTCACTGAAAGTTAAATTTCAAAATGGCTGACGCAATTATCGCACATATATATTTACAAATTATCTTCTTGGTCATCGGTGCTAAGTCTTGATCAGTCTTGACATTTGCCTTACCTCATTCTTTATGTTAATATATGCTAATTTATGGTTATATTCCATGTTGCTGTGGCATTTGCTTTAACTAACATATAATTGCTTTTTCGTAAGTGGTATCATTTTACCTGTTCTTTATCAGTCCTGGCCAGTACTTTCTGTAGTATCTTTTACTGCCGCTTGTTTTATTCCACTTAGTTCTGATCGCCAGTTGCTCTCCTGGACTATGATCAAAAGCTGGGCTGTTATCAAAGTGAGCGGCTGTCTTGCAGATGTCTAACCCAAGATCCATGTGATATTACTGTTAATGAGGAAGCAGCTGGCTTTGTGCTGTCGTCAGGCTGATCAAAAGGAATGCTTCGCAGCTGACAATGGTGGCTCTGAGATCCCGTAAGTTTAAGGATAAAGAGAAAACCCAGCATATGCCATATTGCACCCTAATTGGTTATTCATTACGAGGTTATGGAAAATCATGAGATTCACAGACCTTCTGAATTCTAGTTAGACTCCCATGGTGCAATGCAGCTGTGGCTAATCAACTGCTTTGATCAGAAACCGCCCCAGCTACTTGCTGCATAATGCAGTGGAAAATCCCTACTGCTGCCACGCCATGGTTATGTGAGCGTGAGTCCGGCACATGCCACTCGATGGGAGGCCGCCAGGTGTCTGACAGCATCAGCATGTGAATTTTTCTTCGTTGTAATGCTTGTATTTTTCCTTATTCCCAGCCAGGCTACTGAATACCTACATGTATCATCAAAACACAAAAAATGCTATAAATCATCAGTCAGCTATATTATTTTGTAATTTTTGAACTTGCCACCTTGCAGGTAATGTTACAGTGTTAACTGCTGGGTAATGCAGTGCATTAATAACGCAATTGCAAACTGTAGGATAGTCACCTTCTGTCAAAATGAATAGGGGATCTGAGCAAATAAGGACCATATACAGTATAGATCCAAGAAATGCTGTTCAGTCAGATTTGTTTTGGATTTTACTTCTGGAAGTTTCTATCTCTCTGCTTAATACAATGATTTGTTAATATTTAATGGATTTGTGCTGAAGTTCATGTCAATTGCCCTATCTAGTTCAAATGGTAACGGATCCAAAATCTTTCTATTTTATTAGAGGAGTTCAACAGGATCTGCACTTATCAAGGGTCCTGTTTTCTCCATTATTTTTTCTCTCCATTCCCTCTAGAGGAAGAAGTCACATAATTGCATCATAAATCTTAAAAATGTTACACTTTTGTCATCTGGGACTTAATTAAAACTGGAAGTTCTGGGTTTGATCACTTTCTGAGCTGCCTGGTGTCTGTGTTTTTAGTTTTAGTTTGTTTGGGTGTTTGTTTGTCTTTTAACATCAAGCCCAGGTTCCTCTTCATCATTGGTCCCAGCTCACCTCATTCTGGAACATGCTGTTCAATTCATTGACCCCACATCCTAACAGTCACCTCTTTCCTGTGTAGTTCAGTTCTAGAGATTCATGGAAAACTAGATAAATAGCCATGAAGCATGAGCAGCATGGCCTGGTTCAGGGTGTTTTGAATCACTGGTAATAGAATAGCAAAAGGGAATGGTGGCAGAAGATTGGTCGTGTTAGTATGATTTACTGAAATCCTGGATAATTTGCAAGGAATAATGGGTATTGCTTTAAATTCTTGTGGTCTGAGATCTGTCTCCTTTTGTTTTAATGCCCTAATTTAGACTCCATGAAGTGATGACATTCATTTATCTGTTATCTAGAAGAGGCCTGCTGACAATATTTAGTGGTTAATCCTTTATTGCTTCTGCTGTGTTTGTTTTCTCTTTCACAGGAAAATGCTTGGGTGAATGACTGATTCTTGAGGAAGTTACCAAATTGCCTTTAGGTGTATGTACTGTAAGGGGTATATGGGTGTGCCCTGTGATGGATTTGCATCCCATCCTGCTGTGTGACCCCCCCACCCCTTCATCACTGAATAGGACAAGGGGTTTCTGAAAATGAGATTGTGCCCTTAAAATATTATTGAAGAAGTTCAGGATGCTGAGAATGTTGGTAAGCTACTGAATGCCAATACAGAACATTTTGTATGCTTTTGTATTCTTTTCAAATTTCACTCAAGCCCAGCTGTACGCAATCATTCTACAAATATCTCTACTGCATTTATAAATCCACAGTCAAATCTGACTGCAAACAGCCACGTGACACTGGAGCCCTTCAAGCATGACATGGCATCAGCCTGGCCATGCATGATGGAGATCTCCCACCCGCAGCTGAAACACTTCCAGATGGCCTTGGAGAGCAGATTGTTGAACTTGATACCCTGAGTATGACAGCCCTTCAAGATTCTGGTCATTAATCGCCACTAGAGTCAGCCTTAACAGAGGGCATGATAGGGGTGATTTATAAGGTCCACGTTCACTATACACAGCCTTAGTCTTATGCACGCTTCCCTTGTCTGGGCCGTCAGAGGCACAGTGTTCTGAAACTTACTGAGGGTGTCATTTTCCATTGAGGATGCTGTGGAAAAGTAGCTTTTTTTCTCCTCTTACAATTTCAGCAATCATTATATATCTCTGAAAGGAGACAGTATTGTACAGATCTAGGGAGAGATGCAAGATTTTGACAGAGAGAGTCTGATTCAGCTTTACAGACAAGAAAGTCTATGGAGAAATGTTTGTATTTATGTCTTACCTCCAAGCTGTCTGTGTTCAAAATTTATATAGATGCTCTAAGTATAACGTATCTGCTCCAAAAATAGCCAATATATTTATGTGAGCCATTTGATTGGTATTTTGTTTCATTTATCTATCTATTTGTCCATTTGAAATTTGCCGTGAATACCTGCCTTTAAGTAATATTCTGTCCTTGTTCTATAAACTTGCCCCAGTGTGGTCCTGTGCCTGTCTCGTGGATAAAGAAGAAATTGACCTTTTTTTATCAGTCACACCTGCTCTTGGGGATCTTGTGCATCAAATGGTTAAATGTCTTGAACTATTCAGGCAAACCCTGCAGTATAAATGAGTAAAATGTTGTTAGGTAGTACACTTAGGCAACACATATTAATATGGAATAAATTAAAATGACAACATCGGTGTGAAATCACTTAACTAATCGTATAGGTTCTGCACTGATTTGTACTGAGGAATCTATTTACTTTGTCAGCCTTGCAAGAATATCAATTACAGATCAGTCTTGATATGTATCAGTCCAAAGTATTACTATGAGTATTTGAGTACTCATTCATTTTGAAACTATACAGAAGCTACTAAGCTCATTAAAACATGTTATTTGACCTCTGATATCTTTTGAAATAAAGACTGCAATAGAGTAGCCTAATTTGTGTTTATTTCCAAGTACTGCACAGTGGCGATCAAAATTAGTGAACAAGAGATGTTCTTGTAATATACAGTCACAGCTAATCCAAATTCAACGTTATTCTAACAAGAATAGAAGAGATTTATTTTAATCATATTTCATCAGTGAATGCTATGGCACATCACAAAATAAATAGTTTAAACAAGATATTTGAAAGCATGCAATCAAAATTAGAGAATGATTTGTTCTATTTGACAGTTTTTGTATCTAATCTGAAATATCTTTAAATATCTGGCAACTCCAATCTATTTGGCAACATTAGTGGGCATTTTGCAGGATGGTGGACCTCTCCAAGGTGCCTGAAACCCTGTGACTTCAGGTTGCTCAGAGGAAGGCTGACAGGATGACCCTCTTAGGCACTGGAAGAGAAGTTAGTTATTCCAAGAGCTTCATTTCTCAAATATCGAAGCTGTACAATAAAACTCATTTGAGTCCCACATAGGACAAGTGCGTGAATGAACAGGATGACAGGGAGACTCTTATGTAGGATCGTTCAATTGCTCGTCAGATTAGTTCTGGGCAGGGCAAGAACTTGTCTTGACAGGGTCTTGTTGTCTGGGACAATATGGACTGAAAGCTCACTCTGTGGTGACCAAGCCACTCATCAGCAAGAAAAATGAAAAGGCTAGACTAGCCCTTTGCTGAGGATAGTGTTGTGTGGACCACAGAGAACAGGTCCAAGGTTCATTTCAGTGATGAAAGCAAGTTTAATTTAGTTGGTTCAGATGAGAAACATTATTTGTGAGTTGAGGAAAGACTCCACCAATAGTGTATGAAGAGGTCAAGGGCATGTTCTCTGAGTCAGGAGTCTGGCCTCTCATATGCCTACATGGTAAGATGAATGCTATCGAGTATCAGAAACTCCATCAGCAACATGTGGTTCCTTCCCTAGGAGCATCACCTACTCAGCCAGTCATTTTTATACGAGACGATGCCCCTTACCACACTGCAAAATAGGTAAAGCAATTCCTTGAAGATGATAACATCAAGGTGGTGAAATGACCAGCCCAGAGTCCTGATCTGAACCCTACCCTATCAAGAAGCTCTGGAACGTAATTGGCATCAAAATTATGACAAACCAATTACAGTTACCAAATTGTGGAAGAGACTGGAAGAAGAGAGGAACAAAATGAAGTCAGAGCAGTGTGAGAAAGTGGTTATATGTCCTGTGGGTGTGATGTGCCAGTCATCAAGGGCCTTTATGCTTCCTACTAATTTCTAAAAGACAGAATTTACTTGTTGGCTTCTTCTACAAGAAAAATTCTTTAGTTTTCATTGCATGGCTTGTTTAAATTTCTTGTTTAAATCATTTATTTTGTGATGGGCATAGTTTTCACAGATGAAATATGATTAAAATACTTCTATTCATGGAAAAATAACTTTGAATTGGGATAATCTGTGACTTTTGTATATTACAAAAATGTCTTTAGTTGTCTAATTTTGATTGCCACTGTAGATCCCAGTAAATTGTACCAGAGCGCCCCCTACTGTTCTTCATTTTTCTTTTTTGTTTTCCTAAGGTAGGGGTGACCAAACTTATCAGCAAAAGGCCAGTATGGATGCAGGTTTTTGTGATAATCTTTAGGTCAGCTGTTCAAACCCAGGTGTGAGGACTCCTCAATCAATCAGTTCTTTAATTAGTAATCTAATTAGAGAGTTTCAGAAAAAACTAGCATATACAACAACCCTTTCTGGATAAAAAGTGTTGTAATAAATTTCCTTCAGCAAGCTACTCTTGCTATTTTTCCACTTTCATACTCAGCAACATCAATCTCAGTGCCATCTAAACAACAACATATACAGCCCGGATTGATTGAAAAACCACTGGAAAAGATGGTTTACCTCCTTATGTGCTGGTCAAGGGGGAAATCTTATGTCTGACAGAACACAACTACATCCACTGTAGATTTCAAACTCATTTCCACAAGTACTCGTACCCAATGAGCCTGGGATATACAGTAGAGGCATAAGGTTCCCGTAGTAAAGTAGCAGATAAATATTGCAGTGGTCTGGCAACTAGCTCAAATCATAAGAGGAGCTGCACTTGTGTTCTTAAGAAAGATTTCTTAACTTGAATAGTGATATACAAGGAGTCTAAGAATTTCATTATGGATAATGATGCTACATTGTTATCTGTATATGACAATAAAACTTGAAACTTGAAACAAAATGCAACACTGTTATCAA
Organism: Mormyrus lacerda; assembly: GCA_015163995.2. Lineage (NCBI taxonomy): Eukaryota > Metazoa > Chordata > Actinopteri > Osteoglossiformes > Mormyridae > Mormyrus > Mormyrus lacerda. Next base: position 24,789,558 of record JAABNX020000008.1, on the reverse strand, counting down.
TGAGGTTTTTCTTACATACCCCAAGAGGTTTTTTTTCTCCTTACTTGAGAGTTTTTTGGTTCCTCTCTTCCATTGTCATCTAGCTTTCTTTATTTTTTCTTTTTGTCTTTCCTTTTCCCTGTATTGTATTACTCTCTCCCGTGAGGTTGTAATGTATCACAAAACACCCATGTAAAGCGGCTTGGGATGACTCTGTTGTGAAAGGTGCTATATAAAAATAAACTGAATTGAATTGAATAAAATCATGGCTTATACGATGATATTGCAACTCTGCTAAGCTTTTGCCTTCCTGAAAGTTCCACAAATCAAAAAAATTATATTTCAGCACCATATCCCTGAATCAACTTAAAAACCACAATCATATTAAAATGAATTACATATGAAATAGTCTGAGCTATAGATCTTTTTGCAGTGGGTGTGAAACGGAAATGCTGGAAAAAAAGAGGAAACAAAATACTGTAGTGTAGCCAAACACAGCATTAAACACTTTAGCAGTGAATATTTTAGCAGCAATATAAGATACACTGTGCCTCCATTTTCAAGTCCGATATGCAATCATCTTTTAGGCAGACCATTAGTAGCGTTGGGGTAATTAACAAATATAAATGAAAATACATAGCTGTTTTACAGATTTAATTCCCCAGTCTTCACAATAATAATGATAATCCATTTAACATGAGACAGACAAGAGCAAAGGTGTGTAAACTGAATTAGAAAACAAGATTTGCTGAAAACTTGACACATCATGCGGACATCCACAAGTAATTGCAGCACCTTAACGGTCTTCAGAAGTGGGTGAATATCATGAGGTATGGTGGAAACAGGCTTTCCTGTTTATGAATTGTAGACTGCAGTGCTTAAATTTTTCCAACGGTTGGGTGGGAGATTACGGAGCCCGGGAGGGGACAGGGGAGGGAAATCTCACAAAACATTTGTACACATTTATTTATTTATTAATAATTTCACTATGTCCATTCACTGCCAGTAACTGCAAGAAAGACAGCTGGGCTGTTGATCATGAAGTGCACACAGCACCACTGAAATATTCACTAATGATTCGCCTGTGCACCTGGAAAGTATTCACAGCACATCACTTTTTCCACATTTTGTTATGTTATAGCCTTACTCCAAAATGGATTAAATTAATTTTCCCCACAAAATTCTACACACAGCACCCCATAATGACAATGTGAAAAAATTTTACTTGAGATTTTTGTAAATTTATTAAAAATAAAAAAAAAAACTGAGAAATCACATGTACAGGTACATAAGTATTCACATCCTCCATTCGCAACCTGTTTCCACTGATCATCCTTGAGATGTTTCTGCAGCTTAATGGGAGTCCACCTGTGGTAAATTTGGTTGATTGGACATTATTTGGAAAGGCACACACCTGTTTATATAAGGTCTCACAGTTGACAGTGCATGTCAAACCACAAACCAAGCAAGAAGTCAAAGGAATTATCTTGAAGCACAAATCTGGGGGAGGTTACAGAAAAGTTTCTGCTGTTCTG
>JAABNX020000008.1:24742984-24769793 GCA_015163995.2 Mormyrus lacerda | reverse complement strand
CTGTCTGCTGTGTCTGCCTGAAATAAACCTCGTTTGCCCCGTCACCCCGTTGGCTCTCGCCTCCGTACCTGCTTGCCCGCCGCCAGCCGTGACAGGGACACAGTTTAAACACTAATTATATTTATTGGAGGGAATGAATTAAGCCAGATCTAATATTACACATACACATCCTCCCTAGTTCCTGAGCCCCTGCACACATGTACTTCTAGAAATTTGTAGATGGCAGGAAAAAATGGCGGGGGGGGATTTTGCAGCATCTAAATTGAAATCACTAGAATACCAAGGGAAAGCTGCACAGCTTGGAGAGAACATGCAGCCTCCACACACACAGAAGAGGCAGGGTTCGAGTCCCGACCCTGGAGGTATGACGCAGCATCCAGGACTGCCCTTGGAGGTCTCACCATCTGCTGTTGAAGTGAGGAGCCTTGGTCTCTTGTCAGTTTGGAGGGAAGATATGGTGATTTGTGGCTGGTCAGTTTGTCAACCTGCCAAAATGGTTGACCTGAAGTGGCATGAACCTGTTGACGATCGCCTGCTGTGGCCTCTGTCTTCATTGCTAGCTTCCTCTGTGAAGTGAGGCCTCTGATCTGGCATGTAGATCTTATCCTGTTACCGCTGTGCGCAGATTAGATGGAGCTTCTGATCTGCACAGAAGATGGGCTGATACGGTGATACCTGGCAGATGAAATTTAATGTTGATAAATGTAAGGTAATCCATGCAGAAATATAAAGTACAGATATTTTATGGGTTCCACTGAAATAAAGGTAGCTGATTATGAGATTGACCTTGGTGTGTATGTTGATGCTTTCATGTCCCACTCTCGCCAGTGTGGGGAAGCAATACAAAAAGGCCAATAGGATGTTGGGTTACATCTCTAGGTGTGTGAAGTCAAGGGAGGTGAATGGTACGATTATACAATTACTTGGTAAGACCCCGCCTAGAATATTGTGTGCAGGTTTGGTGACCTTACATTGTAAAGGACATTGCTGCCTCAGAAAAGGTTCAACGTTGGGCTACAAGAATGATTCCTGGTCTTAGAGGAATGTCTTATGAGGAGAGGTTAGCTGAGCTGAAGCTGTTTAGCCTCGAACAAAGGAGACTAAGGTGGACGTGATCCAGGTATATAAGATTCTAACAGGTCTGGATGCTGTTCAGCCAAATAGTTACTTCAAAATTAGTTCAAATACAAGAACTCGTGGCCATAGGCGGAAATAAGCGGGACAACATTTTAAACTGGATTTGTGGAAGCACTTCTTTACACAGCGTGTAGTTAGAGTATGGAATAGTTTTCCTGCTAGTGTAGCACAAAACTAAAACCCTGGGTTCCTTTAAATCAGAGCTAGATACGATTTTAACAACTCTGAGCTATTAGTTAAGTTCTCCCCAAACGAGCTTGATGGACCGAATGGCTTTTTCTCGTTTGCAAATTTTTTATGTTTTTATATTTTATTTTTCAGACAGACCCTGGAGCAATCAGACAGTCCCAGGAGAAATACCGTTTTGTTACCACTATGGAACCAAGTAGTACATTTGAAATGATCCCATATGGTTAGCAGTACAGAAGGACGGGAGTCAGTAAGCACAAAATATTTTCAGCAGCACTTCTTAGTCAAGCAACTGAATGAGTGTCTCTTGATTTTCAATCTAGTGTGGAGATTTACACATTTTAAGGGAAAACGAGGAACATCCTTAATTACTAAGCCTATTCAGTTTGCACTGAGTTAAAAATTGTCTGCATTTTAGTTTGTCAAATTAACCTTGAAGGCTGAAAATAAATAAGAAGAGTCCATCCTAGTGACTCACATGAGGACATATTTCCTGTGAATCAGGATGACCCTGCCTCTTTGACCTGTGTGTGTAGTGGGAGTACCTGTCTGCAGTCGTTACAGTCACAGAGTTTCTCCCCTACTTCCAATGTCAATTGCCTAAAAATCTGAATACAGGCTGGTTAAAATAGCAGCCCCTAGGAGAGGAACTTGTGGCATTGATATCTTTCCATTCCATTCCAGGATTTGTTAGCTGTAAGAAATCGTGTGATCAAGTTGTACCTTGTCCTAGTCGTTATCTATCCATCTCTCATCGGTTTTAAATAACTGTTTCACTTAGGGCTGTGGTGACCTGAAGCCTGCATCATGTATTATTTATGCAGAATATACTTTTGTGTGCAGAGCGTTACATAATACAATATATGTGCTGCCTGCTGTTTTGTCCTGATATGTTATGGTTGAGTCATATCCACCAGTTTGTGTTTTGTGTGCTTAGCTAATGAAGCTTGTGCTGGAACAAACATATAAATGTCACCTGCCGTTGATTGGAAGCCGTATAAAACTAAGAAACACGGTCATAGGTGTCATTAAATGTTTTCTGCAGGAAGCTTAGTGACAGGTTGGCTTCTTTTTTTGCTGTTTTATAGCCCAGTGTTTGGATCGTGTTCTCAGAAGAACCTTAAACTCTAACAATAAAGAGCCAAATGTTTAAAGCAACTGGGAACTGAAGGACCTTGTGTTCTTGATGTAGTGCGTGGAGTAGGTGAGCTTCCTGGAAGTGCAGTAGCAGACCAGTCAAAATGAAGCATGTGATGTTGGTCCCCAAAATATAATATAAACCTAATCTACACACACGCACACACACGCACTGTGCCGTTTTAGCTGAGGAGACCCAGAGGAAGCACACAGGATCAGTGCAGTGAAGCATCCTGTCAGCTGAGCACCAGGGCTGCTGGTAGAGTTGAGTGAACTATGTTCTTCCTCAAGGTGTTTCTTTTAAGACAGTGACTGACAGCACATGCAGCAGATGGAACTGCGCGATAAACCTCTGGAAATCAGCATGGCTGTTAAACTTTTACTGGAAAATGACAGCGATGGGTTATTTTGGTCGGTTAGCCCATTCTAATCGTGTGGGACATCAGGGACGTCTGCAGTGATAATGACAGCTGGGATTCAAAGAGTACGGAAAGCTAGATGGACAAGTAGACATGTTTTCAGCAGCTTTTCTGCACACCGCGGTTGCACTGAGCTGCTATGTTTGCCTTCCTTTTAGCGCTGATGGGTCTCCTATGCCACGTCTCATTGCCAGTGTATTTCCCCACAGGACTGCAACTTATTTCATGTTTGTTTCTTTTTTGCTTATTGCACCATTATATGTTAAAAAGGTATGACAAGAAAACCATCCAACCATTTTTCCTTGTCTTTTAAGATTGTGGTTCTCAATCCTGTTCCTCTGGCAGGGGATACTCCAGGAACAGGATTGTGGATCACTGTTTTTGGAGAACATTGTTCATGTTGTAGTAGTAGACAAAATAGCAGTGGGGGAGGGTATGCCCTCTGCCGAATCCAACAGATATGAATTAAACTCTCTGTCCCATCATGGACATTTGGGTCATAGCTGATTATGGGCTTATTTATTAAATCAGATTAAATCCTGTAGCGCCTTGGTATGATCCCTGTTGTCCAGCTTTCAATGTCTGCAGTATACAGCTGTGGGATTCATTGTTGTTCTGTAACTAAGAGTCTTTATCTGTAATTTCTGTTTGTAGATAAATGACCTTTTCAGATCTGTGCCCTTTCTGTCAGCCTGATTTATGGCACTTTTCCACTGCCATACAGGACCTGAACTGTTCTCAAGCCATACTGCAGAGAGAGACAGCATGGTTCCAATGATTTCCTCTGCAGAACGGTCAGCTTGGTAGAAGTGTTCCTGGGTTTGGAGAGCGACAGTGACCCATACTTCATGATTTACTATGTCTGTGGGAAGCACTGCCCCACGTTAGCAGCAAATGTTAGCGGAATTACTATTCACTTGCATAAATCTGCATTATGAATCTATTCCATTCAGGCATTCTGTAGTACTTTTTTAAGGAGGAGGTCGTAAATTTTCAATTTCTGAGTTATCATCAATGTATTGCAATGTGAGATACTACTGATAATGAATAATATATAGATTATATGCTTTTTCCTTAAGATGTGGGTACGACTCACATTTACAGTGGAAAACCATCAGTTCCTTGGTGGAAAAGCGCCATCAGTCCAGATAGGTAGTGCAGCATGAAACAGTTTCACTGGATATTTTATTTGACTTACAATATTGAACAAAGATCAGCGCTACTCTCCCGCCCCCCTTCCACCGTTAAAAGTCGTCAGCAATGGCTGTCTGTCCCCCATTAAGGGTGGAGCCTTCAGATTAAATATGGAGGACTCTGCTGAGTGAAGGTCTTCCAGCTGATATCTGTTCTTATAGAGAGGCATTATAAAGAAATCTATAGTGCATTATAAATGAAAGCTTCATAAAGGATTCATAATGCATAACACACAGGGCTATGATGTGTTATACTTTTTGATAAATATGTGTAGCCATATTTATAATGCCTTACGAATGCATTATTATTTATTATGAATATGTTTATAAATTACTACAAGCATGGCCTTAAGTAAAGTGTTACCATGATATTTTATTGTAAATTGTTAATTGTGTCAAAAAATGTTTGGGTAATAATGTTATGTTGACTTTCTTTGCTAGAACGTAAAACGTGGAAATTAATGTTACACTAAGAACATTCTCTGACAACCTTGAGAAGACCTTCATCTAATATTGGCTAAAGTTTTCCGAACACTTCCCTTGCTAGCTGGGACAGGCTTTTATGGTTTTTGGCTTGTGATGATATTTCAAGTTTAATAACATTTTTTCTAAAGCCTTTCTGTGATGTAAAAAAAAATTATTAGTCAGAAAATTAAAACTTAAAAAATGTAGTCCTTAAGCACTTCAACATCCTTTCTTGAAGCCCTTAAGAAGTTCATCTATCTTGCATTTTCTATATTGTTTCTGGAAAAATAGATTTCACCCCCTTGGTTCTGTTTTTGGACAGGAATCTGTGTATTGGCGAAATTTCATTCATGAGTGTTAAACAGTGGACATAAGTGATTATTTATGGCCCCAACAGGAACTCAGGTCATGTGTAATGATTCTATTTCCCTAACAAATGAGATGAGAGACTCAGGAGTCTGTGATGAGGACCATGAGGATGTCATTTAACGCAAACTTACAGTGTCAGGGGCAAAGAGGCGCAGCTCAGAATGGCGGAGAGGCAGATTTCAGTCAGAGCGTAAAGGACATACGCACAGGGTGCATTTCTCTTCAGCTTGTGGTTTCCCGTATGACTGCAGGTGAACTGGGGTTTGTGAAAATGGAACCAGGTGGGTGGGTCTTAAACAGCAGCAGATGCTCTGCAAACAATATGTGTGAGGGCAACGACTTAAACCACAGCATTGTTCCTGCAGCCAGCAAAGGAAATGTGCTCCTGTTCAAGAACCCGCAGAGCACTGATGTCAGAGGGCTGAAATAAAACAGTGTTTGCTGTCGCAAATACTGGTCATCAAGCTTGTTCTCTCGTTACAGAAGTTCTTCCTGATTGTATCTTTCTGGTGGTGAGAGTTCACACTCCACCGCACCACCAAAATGGCATCCAAACCCCAAGCCACGCTCATGAAGAAACACAGTCAGACTGACCTGGTGAGTCGGCTGAAGACGCGCAAGGTGCTGGGAGTTGGCGGCGAAGACGATGATGGTGAGGTGCACAGGTCAAAGGTCAGTTGTTTTGTGGCTCGACGTGACCTTCTGTCTGCGAAAGGACATCAGGCCCTGCTTGCTAAGCTGCTTATTTAAGCGGAAACCTATTTTTTGCTGAAGTTTCAAATCCTGAATACTTCAGTGTTTCATACAGCAAACTGGACTGCCTGCTTAATTCCAGCCGCAATCTAATGGACCCAATAGTTTAATCAGGAACTTAGGCTATAACAGTTCTGCCAAACAGATGTATGTAGGCAGTCCAGATGTAAGTAGTAAGATGTAGTTGTCCCCCACCCCTCACCCCCTGCCCCCAAGGTCAGTTACTGTCTATCACAGAAATGTAGGACAGGTGAAAACGTAACAAGGCAGCTGTACTCTATGGAGTCCACTGCGCTGTCACTCCTGACTGCAAATGATGAAGACGTATCATTCTGTTGCCGAACTATCATTTCTCCAGAATTGTCATAAAACTTTTTTTTTTTATTATCATTGTTGAGGCTGCTTTGAATGTTCCTCCAGTGTTTGCATGAAGGCTTTTCGGTAATTGCACTGCAGGATTGGCGAGGTTAAGTTACCAACATAAGTGTTTATATGGAAACTCTACTTTCAGTATGACCTGTGAGTGTAAACTGTAACGCTGTTGATTTTTCTGTGCAGTGAGAAGAAACTGCCAGCTTTACTGTTTCCATGTAGAGTCCTCCGTCATGGTCGTTCTCACAGACAGTGACTCTAGTCTGCCTTGCTCTGCCTTTCCTGCATGTTGTTTCAGCTGTTTCCAGTGACCAGTCAATGCCAACTGAGGTGGAGAAACACTGACATTGCATATGACTCTCCCAACTTCAGCTCCCTATATAATTGCCATTATATTTAAGTGATTGTTAGAAAGTTTACTAACTCACCACCCTAACACTCTTTCCAATTAGTCTTCTACTAAGAAAAGGCATCTTATTAGGAATCATTACAGCAATGAACATGCCAAAGCCCGAAGAACCGGGGAGGACAGAACTTTCCAGGAGAGTTTTCATCTCTATAAGTCAACAGTAATGCCAAATAATTAGTCAGAGTTTTATTAGGGTTCAAAGTAAAAGGCATGCATTCTATAATCTAGACTTTTTTGTGTTAAAAGGAAGTTTGTTTTGTTTTTAATCTATATTTAGTCCTCATTGTATTAAAATGAATGAATAAGTAATGGAACATTGTAGGTTTCTTTGCATTGAATAATTAGGTCCCTTCCCTTCCCTTACCTGAACCTGTAGCCCAAACCACAGATCAGTCCTTGTCTCTATTTCTGACTGTGTCCTGCAGTAAAGGACTTCTGTGTCGTGGTTTGTTTGGGTGCAGACATAGTAGATCTGCAGCCCAGGGTTTAAGTCATCTGCTGTGGAATTCCAGCAGGGAATCCTAGCAACGCGTGGTCACAGATTTGCATTATTTGATTGCATAGATTTTTATTCTTTGGACTCATTGGATGCTTCATTTCGTCTGTCCCACATATTTGGCAACAGTAAGCCCTGCTTTCACGTCAATTTCTCCCTTAAGTCAGCATTGTGTTGTAAAATAATTATGCCAGTGATAGAAAGCTTCTGAAATGTGTCCAGTAAAACATAGGGAGGAGGTCCTGTTTTTATTAGTGGTCAAAGCTATGCAGTGCCATTGGTGTAAAAATCAAGCGGAGCAATGACACCTCTATGCAGATGCTCACCTGGTGGGTGTGCTGCATCTCCCTGGGAGGATGAGAGAGGAGAAAAGCAGGCCTGCCGTGTTAATACACCTGCAGGGCCGTCCTCAGGAGGAGCTCAGAGGCTTAACAGCAGAGGCGACTGCCCTGCTTCACCTACACTTGAACTCCCATAATCTCCTCATTTTCACACACGACACTGTTTATCACGTGCTTTCATTTATAACACTCGTGGTTTCATTTCCTCGTTTTCCTTGGCCTAACTGACCAAACAAACAGTGAATTGTCTATAATATTTATATAGATCCGTTTATCCAGAGATGCCACATTGAAATATAGTACCAACTAAATTCGGAATAGTTTTTGTTGCACTTCATTTTACGAATGGTAAAAAAATACCAAAATTCTGCAGGTAGGTCATTAAGAATAAAGGCTAGAGTAGGATCCCACATGTATATGAATTCTGTGGACTACAGATTTGATCTCTGACGAAGCACTGAGTACCATTTAAATGGTCACTATAACTACTCTGGGGTGACCAGGAGATAAGGTTTGTTTTGATTTCTACCTTTTTTGTGTCAGGATCAGTTCCTGTCTGTCCTGTCTGTTATTTCCCTGCTTGGCCAGTAGGTGTCGCTGGCCAACGGATTCTGAGTGTTTAAGACGTTTGTGATCGTTTACACGCCACACCTGATCCATTTTGGTTGTAGTCTCAGTGTTTGGTTTATTGTCAATGTCCCACACCTGTTTCTTGTCAAGTCCTCAATACCCGTGTTTAAATGGGTCTGCCTTTGCTCTGCTCTTCAGGTGGTCATTGTATGTGTCACCCACCATTGTTCCTGTGTGATTGTTGCAGATGCTTTTGCATGTGCTCCCTTTGCCTTTCTTCACATGTAGTCCCACTCCTTGGTTATTCTCATTTAACCAACTTGCCTTTGTTTTGACCCTTAGTGGTTCCTTTTGTTGAATTTTTCTGAATCAGTTTAAAATAAAGTTCCTGTTGTAAGGTGCACTCTGCACCGTCCTTCCATCATTCTCCACCATGACATATTGTTGATCTCAGTGAAAATTACAGTTCCTTTTGGGCTTGGGGCTCTTTGGGGTTTGGCAAAGAACTTAAAGTAAATTTTAAGTTGTTTAGCTGTGCAAAAAACGTGAAATGTAATGTGTGCATAGACCACTTGTAGAGTATTACTGCTGGTGTCATTTATTATCTACTTTATAATTTCCATCTCTTCGCTGCAGATCAGTCAGATGCTGGGCAATGAATCCAAATTCGGGGGGAGGGAACCTGTAGGTCTCAGGTAAGATATCTCCTCCTGAGATTCACTGTAAGAAAGAGTACAGCTATAAAATAGGTCTTTTCTCTATTGTTTTCCTTTCATAGTCTATGTATTTTCCATCCTGCAGAACCTCATATTGAGTAAGCTTGTGTTATGCGTTGTTGCAGGTTTTGGATCCTCATTTCAGCAGTCACACTTACCGTGGTGGCTTTTATGGTGAGTAGTATGCAGAACATCATGCCTATCATGCAACAGTATTCATCTGTATTCACCTTTTTTGGTGGGATCCATTCTTTTACCTGCTCATTAGACAATGGGAACCTTTGTTCATGAGCAGGTAGAATGGTCATGAGTAGAAGTACGGCATTGGTCTTAGACAATTTATGTGTTATCAGTAATGGTGATGGTAGTACGTTTGTGGAAGTACTGGTCCTGAAGTACAGTATACTTTGAAAGCAAGAGACACTGGGAATGCCTTTGGGTTACGTAGGCTTTGTAATATTATCTACCTGTTCTCTCAATGCTGCCACCTACTGTATGTTAGTGAAACTTAAAAAGGTTTCATAGACTAACCACAGTTCAAACACATACCATGCATTCAAGGCTATTTGCTATGCACTGTATTCTTTTTTTCTTGAGTGTTGCTGAAATGTGAAGATCCAAATGCCTGTATATATCAGATGTTTTACCCATTGTAGGCTGTTGCGTTCCCCAGCCAGCTCTACGAAACAGTCTTCAAGGAGAAGCTTTTTGCCACCAGTATTTCCATCCGGCTTTATGGGGGAGCACTTCTCAGTAAGGACGTTCTCCTTCTGCCACCTTGAGAGGAACTATTAACACTGTTCTTGTTGCACATCCAGCCGGTTTTTGTTTTTGTTTAAATGCCTGTGGTCACTGCAGGGTTGCCAACTTTGGTCTTGTGACTGGTGTGAGATTTTCAATTTGTCACAAGTCTGCGCACACATTTACATATACATGTAACAGTTTTATTACTTGTAAATAGTTTGTAGGGTTTCCAAACTGTCCCAATGCTTTTTGGGTTTATAATGGAACGATAAAGATTTGCTGTGAGACTTAGAGCGTAAGAATCTGAAAGTCTGAGCATCACACCAGATGCGTGAGAGTTGGCAGCCCTGTTACTGGCTCAAGATAAGCAGATGTGCATAGGGTTTCTTAGAAACTTTGGGGGAGTCAGATGTGGAAAATTAAGAAAATCCAGTTACTCTGTACATTGTATATAGGAAGGAAATATTAATCATCTAACTGTCACAATTTGGTGGTTTTAATTGTGGTTCAGCTCTTAATCAAAGAGCAGATCTTTTCCTGGTCCTTTCTGGAAAGTGAAATTCGGTGTTATTTGTCTTTTGCACGCAACAGTGCAAGTCAAACAAACCTATAGGTCAGTGCAGAGAGAGAACGCTTCGTGGAAAATACTGAAGTCTCTGCTAGGCTGTACTTTATCTAGATGTGTTAATAGTTCAAATAAGCCCTGTGGAATTCTGGGTGTTAAGGGTGAATGGGGTGGAGGAGACACTCTTTCCTTCACTGTCAAATGTCATGTGCTGCTTTGACAATCATGTAATCTTTTTTTTTTTATCTGTCCTCACTGACAGCCGTGGTGGTAACTATAAACATTTGAGTTTACCTTGCAGTTATTTCTAGTGTTCTGTTTATGTTTGGCAAGAAGAATTTTTGTAGTGGATTCGAAATGTAAACGGTTATTATGATTGCATATGTTTCGGACAACCACACAATGGAAAATCTCTTGTCTTTCTAAACTGACATTCTTCATAATAATCTTCTGGGACCAGCGTACACTGGTCCAGCCGTTGCAGAAACGATGCCAACCTGTACGAAAGAGTGGGGAATTCCCTTGAGGCCTCCCAGTCATCTCAGAATCCATAACAGTGGCCCCTCTTTTCTCATCATAATGCTATTGGGAACAGCTTTCGGCATCTGCCAACACATAAATGGGAGGGTGCATGTGAAGTGTCTGGTTAAAGTGTCAGTGCTTCTGTGAACCTGTGGAGAGGGCAACACAGAGATGGTTACTGTACCTTTATCATGCATATCCCTGCACAAATGATGGCCCACTTCCTATACAGTGTTTTCATGCTTCAAAGTTCCATGGTGTGCAATGGCTGTCTATCACATGTCACTTCTCGGCCAACCTGATGGCACCAGGGAAGGGCAGAAATAATCCTCGGGGCAGGTGGCGCATGGCAGGGGTGGAGAAGCAGCTCTGTCAAACATGTGTGAGAAAAATGGGAGGGACCCACCTTTGTGTGTGACCGACGGAGAACAGACAAAAAGGAGGGTGATTTAAGTTATAATCCATTTCCATCAAACAGACGAGGAAGATTAAGCCCCTAAAAAGCAAGTAACTAACAGCTTAAACCTGATATTTCTTAGTGCAATATTCCTTATTTGGGTGTAGTTAAGGTGTTGTGCTGCCTGGAAAAATGCATTTTGAAGAATAATATAAGGAGCAATTACAGGATTAAAGAAAGCTATCATTTGATCAGCATTACTGCATAATAGCCTCCTATTGACACCTCCTCTGCTGTTTCCCACAGGTATTTCTTTAATCATGTGGAAAGGTTTGCATACTGCAGAGAAGGTTATTATTCAGTGGAGCCTGCTGGCTGAGGCCTGCTACTTGGCAATCCAGTTCTTAGGTAAAGCATTTTTTTCTAAAATTTTAGGTCTATGGAGACTACGCAACATGGGGTGACAGTATAGGTTGGGGAAATCTTTAACTGACCAGCTGGCACTGTTTTCTATTAACTATTGATAGAAATGATTACTAAATGATTTCTAAGATGATTGTGTGTTTTCTTTTCTCCCCCTCTCTGTCTTCCATCTGGTGGATTCCTGCAATAGATACAGGATTACAATATTTTCACAGTTTCTCAATCTACACTGCTCTCTAGTGGCTAAAATCTCCGGTACATCTAAAACATGCTCCGTGTACCATTTCAAATCAGTTCAGTCAAAAAAGGACAACACTTATTTATTTGTTGCTTTTTTTGTCTTGTATTTTCAAAGACCATTTACACGTGTTTGCTAATTAGCAATAGTAAGTTGTTTTGTCTTCAATTTGCCTGCAACAGAACAAGCAGAGATCATTTAAGATGTCTGAAGCCTTCCGAGCTGCAGTACTTGCGCAGCCCTACTTTCCACATGTGACGCATTGTTTTATTTTTATTATTGCAGTTACATTTGTCACCCTCATAGAAGTCAGCCCGGTGTCCCACGGCCCCATGCTCCTCCTCCTCCTCAGTCAGGTGCTCTTCCTCATCGTTACCCTCTACTTCTACCTCCACTTGAGACGCCGGCCCAAGAAGATCTGAGGAGCGGCAGGCGGACTGGAGGAGGTCTCTGAGGCAGGGTTATTCTTTTCCAGAAGCTGGTCAGCTTCAGTGCAGCTCCAGGTCTTGTGGTTTGGAGCCTTGCCGTCATGCACTGTGCCTCAGTTGCCTCAGTAAAATCCAGTCTTTTTACTAGTATAACACAGTCATTTGTTATTGTATATGTGTCACTGGGTAGCCCTGATTGTTTGCTCTGTAAACAATGCACCTCGTAGTATTAGGTGGGGGGGCCGTAATGCAGGACCCTTTAGGACCAAATGACTCCTGCATTGGGGGTCCTTGTTCATAAACTATTCGCCAGTTCGAATGTCATTACTTTCAGTTCCTCATCTGTTTAGTCCCTTCTAACAAATGGGAATTGCAGCTAATGAAGGTTTTGACTGGATAGATGTAGGTGTATAGAATTTGAGTCCCACTGCTCTAATGTGCTTTATGCTTTTACTGCATCGCTTATATATCCGATTCTGGCTGAATAATTTGAGCGCTAGAAACAATGTTGAATAATATTGCTTGTTTTTGTTTTTTCACATGTATCAGCTTGTTCCATAGTTGACTGCAGTTTTATGTTACATGTTAATATAGTCTGCATACAGGTTTGAAACACTAGAATACTCTAACATCCTGTGTATGGAGATGAATACAGCAGTGGGTAGTTCTGACATTATCCAAAGTATATCAGGCATCATTTCTTTGTGTTCATGGTGTTCTTACTTTTTGTTATGGGTTTTGTTCCACCTTTCACTTTAGCTGATTAATCTTACAACTTTTAAATAATCACTTTCATTCTTTCATTCAGCACAGCTGATGATTTACTTCCCACCCCATTGTGTTAAACTAGTTTTTGTTGGAGGTATATATTCAAAAAACATGAGGTAAGGTATTTCAGAACATTTCTTTCCTTAAGATGACCTATATTGGTCATTGTTTCAATTAATTATATTTGCTTTAAATTGCTTACCTAATAATTTGTGAAATCACCCCAACTCAAAGATGGTACTGAGCTTTGTTTAATTCAGGCCATACTATTCCTGCTAGCTCATAAATGTAAGATTGAGGTCAGACTGAAAAAGGCCCTCACATGAGTGTTTGATGAAAAAGAACTTGAATCGTGTAGCTGGAATAGACAGCACTAACACACAGGGGTTTGCCAGGTTCAGGGTTAAGAAACCCTATATTATGCAGTTATATTTGCTATACTGTATACCTAGTGTCACCCCATGAGGACCAGGAAATATAGGATATGCAGTATTTTAAAAACCAGTGAGAATGTGCTATGTAGGCAGTGTAAAGTTACTTTTGTTGCCTTCATTGGCTTTTAGGATATTTTTGGTTCCTTCTGCAAAGACACATATGAAGAGCTTGCGGATGCAGTTTAAAGAGTTGATCATATTTCCAAAATTCAGTCCAATTTGTGAGGACCATTTCTGTGGACTTAGTTTTGGCAAATGAAACAAAACTTCTTTGTTGGCTTACATGAGGACGGAGGGAGTTTTGGTTGAACATTTGATGAGGACGTTTGGCTTGAGATCATTTGTGGTCTCATCTCAAAAACAGCAAGAAATGGAATGAGTGAGTTTCATAGATGTACTCTTCGATTATTTGTTGACAGTGGTGTTCTTTATTTCGAAGAGAAGTAAAATAGTAACCTAAAAGCTTTTTAATAACTCCTGTATGCTTGTGGTACCGTAAGAGTATTGTAATATGACATATTCTAGAAATTTATACATTTTGGAAAGTCTTTTCGTACCCTATAAGTGTAGATGTAGCATAAGTTTGTGAGGCAACCTGGCCAGTCACATTATAAATTGACATTGTACTGAGATTTGCTGGTGCTTTAGATATTAATGAAAACAATACCAGCCTGACATGGGCACTCTTCACAGACTTGTTTCCAGCTGTATACATAAGTCTGTGCAAGATAAATTTGACAGTTCGCTATGATTTGAGAGCGAGGAGGAGCATTAGCTTGTTCCTACGTATTACCCTGTAGTATGGTTAAGAGATCTTTTCATGCATCACATTAGTGTTACTCGTGGTATGATGAAGCCACAGACAAGGATCCGCTTACAACTATCCACTTTTATTATAAAGTAAGAAGTACTGTCACAGAACAGAGGGCGCCTCAAACACTAAACATACAGGACTGAAACTGCCACGCCAAAAATAGGACCGTTAAATGACATGTGCTGCCAGTGATCATGCTAGCTTGCAATTTAGTGAACCAGTTACTCCTCTATCCCCACGCCCCTGATCTTAGCCCGCCTGGTTATAAACCATTTTTCATCAGTTACAGTAATGAGAACCAGCTGGGCCTCATTAGCAAGTTCACAGGCTGGAAAATGCTGGATCCTCCCAAATGAGAGAGGCCTGCCTCCTACCGGTTCTGAGTTCACTGCAGATTTGTATATAAAGTGTGTTTATTACTGTTTCTTTTAGAATAGACCCTTATACTTTTATTACAAAATGGAAAATAGTAAGTCAGTTTCATAGTGTAATAGTGTCACATGCTTTCCACAGTATAAGTAAACTGCAGCAGTATGTTTCTTGTTACAGCATTTCAGTGCTTCTCCATTACAGGATTTTAGTCAGTTAAGATACTCCTATCACAAACCCACCTTTAGTTCTTGCCATTTAAATCAAGACAGTACCTTAAACTAACCTGTTTTGCTCTTTGCTGCAATAATGGTATCATTTTAAAGTTTGTATTAAGACAATTGTATTTGAAAATAATTTTAAATGCAAACTGTATGTTATCATAACACAGCATTGTATATGTACACTGTTAAATAAAACGTTTTTTTTCAAACGCCCTCCATGTCATGCATCAGGCAGAGTCATATTTTTCCCATCCAGCATACTGTATTTCTCTTCTTGCAGGTCAGATATACTTTATAGCTGTACTGCTTTGCTGCCCTGTTAGGTGCCTTAAGTTAGTGTCTCAGGATCTCCCTTCTATGTCACTTGATATACTGAATACACTTCAAGTCATATAGAGTCAAAGTAGATCCTACAGTTATGTCCTACCAGCATAGCTTCTTCCTAAGAAAGACAAGTATACATGTTAATGCTTTACAAATAAGTAAGTATTGACAGGTGACTGCGCTTTCGGTAAATGACAGCCAACATAACCTATTTACTGGAAAACTTCTCTTTGTATTGCTATTTTGGGATTTGTCGACATTATTAAGCATACTTTTAAATCTAAATCTGACTCAGAAATATTCATTTTGTTTTCATCCTGGACGGGGACTTGTACCGACATAGCCGTTATTATTTTGTCTTTGCCAGCTTCACTTTTATTTACAATAACAGGCGCCGCTGTGTGTTGCACTTATAGCAGAATTAGGCCTACTAAGCAAAATCTATAAAAAGAGAGATAGCCTAATAGATTATCCACAAATCCCTCCATGAAGTTTGAGCCACCACCAGGTCTTTTCATTTAGATATAACAATATTACTTGATAGATTCAGCATGCCCTTGCTGTAAACTCGTACAACGAGAGCTGTAAAATGGTGTTTCTTCTTTAAATGCATGGATCTGTTTTGATAGTGATTTTATGGGAAATCCATACCTGCTTAAATAATAATAGAATTCAAAATCGCATCATAAAAAAGCATACACTTGTTTTCACCAACATTATTATTAAATTAAAAGAGAATATGCATATATTAAAGTTGTTTAACAGATTTTTTTTTTCGTATAATCTTATACTAATTAAAATCTGTGCCCATTTAAGACACGGGTGTTATTACACTAATAATACTATATTATGAATGAGTGGGTATACGCTTTCATCAAGCCGAGATCAACATGCTGGAGTAGAGAGGGTTAAGAGAAATGAGCGTCCCCTGTCTGACACTCTGTGGAGGTTCAGCTGGCTTTTGCAGAGGCGTCTCATTGCTGTCAAAACGCTCCAGCTGTGCTGAACTGATTGGAACTAATTCAGTTTCAAACCTAAGAAACGTGAGATTTTGCAAACACGTAAGTATCTGCCAGTCGTATACCGCAATATGCATTGACTAGTCGCGTTGGATTCCCGGTGTCGGGTCGGATTTAGGCAGCGGCTTGGAGACTTGTAAAATGTGAAATTGACGGGCGATGTGTTTGCTAGACTGGCAAAAAAACCAAAAGTTGTGTGAAATTCACATAGTGAATTGCTTGTAAACTGTTTGGATTGGTTGAAAACAATTTTAGCGTATAGGCTATGTGCATATTCATAATTATTTATATTTCTTTTTTTCTTAAATACTCGACAAAGGTTTCCACTTCATGTTTGGTGATGTGGCAATTTCTTAGATAGAAAGGAGATGCTACTGGAACTGAAAGCAGACGCCGACATATTAATGTTTTCTTGTTGGCACTTGTCTTATGGACATATACTGCATATTACGTATAGATTGCATAAAATAAATCAGAAGTATAGAAAGCTTGCAAATTCGTCCGTGCCTATGAAATAAAGTTGCATCTGGACTAACTGATACTGCATTCGTTTTTAATTGTAATATAAAACCGCAGTGAGTTATTTTTTTATCTACCATACTTCTCGATCTATGCTCAGGATAAAATGTTGGAAGATGGATGATCTCTATACTTAATACCTTACAAATGACAAATAAGTCATAAGGCTGGCTATCCTGAACACATGTACATTTATTTATTTTTTGAGATTTTTTTTAATAGGCTTTGCGTTTTTTATTTTATCTTTTGTGTGTGCGCGAGTGCGCCCTGCGTGTCCAGTGTGAGCTGGACCCCTGCCTCATGCCCAATGCAGTCTGTTATACTGTAGGCTCTAGACCCCCACCACCTTACACAGGATAAGTAGTTGTAAGATAGATGGAGATGTTTTGGGGGGAAAGGACTATTGTGTGGCTGTTACATTTTCTTGCCTGTTGACAACAGCAAACATATTTTAAGTCTTAAACACTACCTCGATTCCTTCATGGTCTGTGAAATAAATATAATATGCATTGTGTGTCTTGTACACCCGGTTTGAGAGTAGCGCATACATTGACGGTGGAGAAATATGTTAAGCTCTACGAGTGATGCGCTGCAGCAGCTGTATTCCGGTAGGGAAAATGACTTCTCTTGAACTATTTAAACTGGAGAGATTCACGGCTTCCTTCATGTGAAATATGTGTTTGTATGACTTAAAGGATTTTGTAGCCAACATTTATGGTGTGCAAAACCAGAGCAACGCCATTTCACAAGGAAGAGATGTACCGTGCCCGGCATGTAGTATAAAATTTAAACGTTATCTAGTGCGCAGGGACTGCTGAAGGACCTCTTTGCTTTGTGTCCTTGGTCTCAGAAACTTTTCACTTTCTAACACTAGATCAAATTTAGGTGTCTACCTCAGCCGGCAGCTCACAGCTGTTCTGGAGAGCTTCAATCAGCACAAGCTTGTAGAAAAAAACAAGCATCTTCCGCTTAATGAGTCTTTTTTTTCTTCTTCTCATTGCTGGTGGGCATTTAATGCCACAAGAGTAACGTTTGTTATGGGTTTACAGACAGGAAGTAGGTCAGGAATAGAGGCTGGCACAGATGGTGTGCTCAGTTTAATCGTCAGTGGGTGCGCTTGATAAGTTGCTATCTTGTGTCCTCATTCATTTGTGATTCATGGTTTAGAAACTGGCTGTGCGTTTTTCACACTTTTTCTTTCACACCATAGATATACTACAGCTATCGCCTTCCTGGCTGTGAAGATGTCTTCATTCATAATAATGACCACAGCGTTTCCTTAATTATGCTACAGTTGTTCAAGCCAGTTGTTCGGTGGTACCTGACGTTAGGTGTCTCTGCATTTACATTTATTTATTTAACAGATGCTTTCAAATAAAGCCTTGCTCATGGGCCCAGGCTCTCATTTGGATTTGGAGTGTGACATTGCTGATGTGGTCCAGATGAGAAAAGCACACGTCCACTGCATTCCATCTCCTCACACATGCAAGCTCACATTGAGCAGCTAAGGACCTATATCTGAGGTGTCCAATGAGGGGCTTAGAAAATAAGGTAAAAAACTGGTGATATTAAAGAAACCTTGTCTTTAAAATATGACCCTATCTATAGCATCTACTCCAAATCAAACTAACAAAATTCTAGGTTATTGTACTTTTTCACATATATTTAATTTGACAGAGTTGTATTGCATATTGATTTAATTACATTTCCACACATTATAAATTTCACGGTAGTACATTTCTAGCTAAAAGACATTGTGCCAGTAGTATATATTATGACTGAGTTTTAATGTTTGGAAAATGTTTGAAGTAAACGTGTATACCTGTGTATGAACCATGTGTGTTCCTTAGACAGATATGCAGATCATATTTAATGCATGTTTATAGCAAATTCTGTTCAATAATAAACTTCATCACCATGATTAATTGTAAAATACATGTCACACATGCAACATTTGGTGACCGAAAACAAAACTTAATGCCAGTGTAAGCCTGTGGCACATCTGTGCGTCGTCACTGCTATAAAATGTGCACTGATTCGGAGAGATTCGCCTTTACGTCGAAATGGATTGATTGTGAAATTGTCCAGTTGTCCAATGACAGAGACATGCCTCCCTGTGCGGGCTACTGCAGAACAGCAGGACTACTGGGATCCGAATAACTCACGACTGGCATCGCCTTCTGCACGCAGATGTTTCACGCTTAACGGGCTTTAATGTCCACTCCCAGTCTCCCATCGTGTGTGAGTGAGTACATGTGCGTATGCCTAGTCTTGCTTGATCTTTTTGGTTTTTTTGGTCCACAACAAATGTAAGAGAGACATCTGGATGTTTGTGCCTTCAGATATCCGTCCATGTGACTGTTTTGCTCCGTGCGGCTTGTACTGTCGGTATGTATGGGTCACGGTGCATGCAGATGCCAAAATGAGTTCCTGAGGAAGCTCTTCAACAGAACATGTCCTTCCGACCTTTACAATGTTGGCTTTCATGAGTTGTGCCTGTTATCGTTTTTCTTTATTTGGGATTTTTCTCCTTTTGTAGAGCAGAATAAACAGAAACGTTCCATTAGAAGTAGAGAACAGAAGGAAATGAAGAGGCAGGCTTGTCAGGAAGGGTGAGGCTTTGAGCATTAGAGGTGAAATATTCTTTCTTGGATGTTTTTGCTTGATCTTCATTATGTAGGCGTAATTAAAACATTTTTTCCTTTTGACGGAATATTCTGGAAGACTCACAGGGTTGGTCATGCCGGTAGCTTTGAGAGACCTGCTCATACCGGCCTTTTCACCTCTGTGTGCTCCTGCCGCCGCTCTACTGAGCCCCTGATTGGCTAAAGTTGTGAGGGACCAGCACACTAACAAGCACCTCTGCACTTTTTTTGTACTGAAAAATGGCGGTTCTGTTTTTCATAGTGTGTGTAAAAGCACTTGAGCATAATACACCGCTTGTAATTCAACTGAAGAATAATGTGAAGTTGCCAGCAGCTGGTCTCTGCATTTCAGACTAACTTGTGTACTTACTGCTTTAGAATTGCAATGCTTTGTTCTTGTATAAACTTGTTGTTGTGGATTGGCATCCATTATATTTAGGCCTACAGGTTGTCAACTGAGTATTCAGAGTATTTAATCAAGCAGTTTATGTATATACCTCTCGGTCATTAGCGACCACACATCCTGTGCAGTGTAGGAGGTACCACTTTGTACAGTAGGTAAGGTTATGGTCTTTAGTAATGCCACTCCTGAGTGATTCATCTTTTCAGTTTGAGTAAATTACATGGTTCCTGTCTTAAACGCTCCTTTTATATGTGCCTCTTCCATTTTTAACACATGCTTGAGACAGATTTGTTTTAGTAACCTGGAACTCTTCATGCTACCCATGTATTAACTTCCCCTGGGCTGCTTCCGCAGTTTGCGAATCAGGGCAGGATGTAATCCCAGACAGTATTTTGTTTTTCTGTAGGATTTTCAACAAGCCCCATTGTTATATTAATTACCCGTATTACGATTGATTACTTTAAGGGAATATTTTCTCCTTTTGGCCTCTAGGATGTGTATTCTTCAACAGCAAAGCACTGTGTACATTACTTACCTCTAAACATCTGGGCTGCTGTTTCATGACATATTTGTCAGCCACACTGGCCTAATTTTGGCAGTTGAAATGCGGGGAGTGTCACATTCTGAAGTCTGGGACACTGGAAGGCCAGACATGTAGCTGTGTCTCCCTGGAGATCCGGCATTGTTTGGTCAGCTTTGCTAAATGGGCAAACCCTGCTACTTCTGCACACCCTTTTTTAAAGACTGCTGTTTGCTCAGGCTGCTGGACGCCGGCGGTCAGGGGTCCCGGCGCAGTGCCTTTGACATGCCTCCACTTTCTGCCAGGCTGCCTGCTTTTTCTCTTTCTGTTATTGTTCAGTCATGTAGTTTTTCTTATTAATGAAGACCCATTAGATTTCTCACTTGAAACATCTGTTCTGAAATGTTTTATGTCTTTTAAATTTTTAAATTTATATTTAGTCATATGCTTTTACTTATGCTTATTTTTACTTTATAAATTCTATTTCTTATCTCATTTTCTGTAAAGCATGTTGATGAAAATGTGCCATAGAAGTAAACTTGCTTTGACTTTTCCACCCCAGTAACAGTGACTCCCTAGCATGTCTCTAATGTCCTTTGCATTTGAGATCTATAAATGGCCAAGGACTTGGTTCCTCCTTTCAAAGTCTTCACACCTTAACTGCTTTGTGTTCTCAGGACGATGGGGAAAGGCTGCATCACAGCGACCAAATACTTCCTGTTTCTCTTCAACCTCTTCTTCTTTGTAAGTCTCTGAACCGCCATCTGCTACCTACAGAATCGTCCCCGCCCTGCTGCACTTTGTGTTGCCATGGTGATAATTACTTAGTCAGTATCTAAGATTTTAATGTCGGTCATATAGCGGAGTGTGACTTTTGGGGGATGTCAGGTTGTTACATATTAGCATTGCCGTCGTTTTAATGATGTTCAGCTATATGACGAACGTGAAAAACCCTTCTTGAGCCAGCAGAAATGATAACGCTTCATTTGCTGATGTGGTGAGAGCCGTGTGACACTTACTCTTACACACGGAATGTTAAAAAAGTGAATTTTTAAAAAATCCAGAAACACCTATTTACAAGAATGAGCGTAATTTGAGCATTTTACATATGGAAGCAGAAGCTAATTAGATAAATCAGTGTGAAACGTAAATCAAGACGTGTGGCAGGAGAATTGTGCGGCTGGTTCCCTGCATGGCTATTTTCAGGATGCACATCATTGCCTGTTGTTCAGGAAAAAAAAAGTTGTGTGTCAGGTTAATGTAGAGATGTTCTGCTTGCTTCACGCTGAGGCCCAGCTCTTCAGGCTTATGCACGGCTGTCTGCAGGCAGCCGTGATGCTGCCCGTGTGCATTGGGAGAATCCCTCATGCTTCATGTCTGTGACGGGGACTGACCCCGTGATCCTGCTGAGCATAATCCACCACTGCTGCTCACCTTGCACTCACATGTTCAACAGGATGGTCATCACTTATTCAACTGGTGCTATTGGTATCTTCTCACTGTCTCTCAGCAGATAATATAATATTGATAATATTGGGGGGAATTACAAATGCAGCTTTCTTCACTGCGCCTAAATGAACATTAGATTTTTTTCCCCCCCCATAGATTTTTGGAGCCATCCTCTTTGGATTCGGACTTTGGATTCTTCTGGATAATCAGAGCTTCATTACTGTGCTGCGTAAGTCCTTTACACTAATGAAAGTCCATCACTCTTCATACCATATGCATAAGATAAAGTTCTTAATGTTCTAAATGAAATGCACTTAGTGGAAACCAGTATTTGTGTTCTCAGTCCCATGAGGAAAACAAGCAAACTATATTAATGTAAATTTAGATATCTAATGAGCTAATAGTGATTTCTATCCAAAACACTCCCGGAGGAGAAAAGCATAATCAGAGACCGAAAGGCTATTTGCCAGTGGAAGTCCAGCTTCTAATTGTTTCTACAAGGGGCTGTTGTTTAAGGCAGAATGATGACATGTGATGAAGTATAAAGGGCACCAATATGAGAATATAAGCCACCGTTACCCCACCTCCATAGTGTAATGCTGATCCAGAAACAGCTGTGGTACTAGCTGTTTGTATTGCATTATATTTTCATCACAAAGGCTTGTGCTTCTATGTCATGTTATATGATCCTTCCAGCTGATAGGTGGCTCAGTGGTAAATCGCCACTTTTACTGGACCGTTGTGTTTTCCTTCAGCTGGCCTTGCTGTGATTGATTCTGCAGATTGTCGCTGTGTGATCCAACACACACCGCAGTCTGCCTGGTGAGAGGTTTCCTCTGGTTTTTTCATCGAATCCCCTCCTGGCTTCCTTCAGCTTGTTGACCAATAACACGCCGCTTCCTGTGCGTGTTCACAAGCATGGATACACACACACGAGTGCCGTGTTTGTGCTTGTAGAAATGTTAACGATCCAAATCCATGACAAATAATCCCTTGAAGCCCACAATCTAATGTTCACATGCAGCGCCGCACCGGCTCTTGACGGAGCTACTCATTTGGACCTCTTCTCATACCCTGCAACTATGCATCAAAGGAACCTGGTCTTTATACAGCCTCAGTTCCTCGAACTCTGGTTAAGTCCAGCTTCTGGAACCCATTCCCTAAGCTACTGAGCTAGAATCGTCCTTCCAGACATCCTGTTCGTGTTTCATCTTATGCTTCTGGGGAATAGTGGTTACCCATAATTTATAGATAGATGCGCACTGATTAGTTACAAAGTTATTACAAAGATGTAGAATTTATAGAATGATGATTAGACCACACCATGACTTTGAACTGGATTAGATGAATAGATTAAGCATACATTAAGCAGGCTCTTGGGTGTGTCTAACAGTGCCTAAAGTATCTAAAGATGCCATATTGTATCCACTGACCTGCTTTTCTTATTCCACAGTGCAGTGTTCTATCCAGCCGCTGATCCTGTCTGGGTCTGGGTTGCATGTGAAGCTAGATCCCCCTATGTTTCCCAGTCAGACCCAGTAGCCAGCCGTTGTCATATGTATGCCTTCTGAACAGGTTTCTCTGAATTCCGCCATCGCTTTTATCTATCAGGTTTCATGGATTTTAGAGGGAGTGTAGCTAACTTTGGCTTCTTGGTGCCATTTGTATTCAGATTTTAATGTTTAATTCAAGCGGGTGGCATGGCGGTGCAGTGATTAACACTGTTAACTCACAACTCTGGGACCAGGGTTTGAGCTTCCACCATCATTCCATGCATAGACTTTGCATCTTCTTCCCTTATTCGTTGTGGGATTTCATCTGGGTACTCCAGTTTCCTCCCAGAGTCCAAAAACATGCTGAGTTTGACTGGAGTTACCGAATTGCCCATAGGTGTGTGTGGGTGAGTGAATGGCATGTGAGTGTGCCCTGCCATGGGTTTGCGGCCCATACTGGACTGCTCCCTGCCTCGTGCCCATAGCTTCCAGCATAAGTTCTGGACCCTCGTGACAAGACAAGCAGGCACAAAGAACAGATGGATGTTTACGTCAAAATGTTTCAGGAAAGCCACTATGCTGGTATCTGTGATTTGTTGGAATCTTAACAAAATTTGAGAATTTTCAAATGCTTTTATGTCTTTGGTAATTTGCTCATTGACTATTGTTGCGTGTGACTTTGAATCTTGGCATCAATCTGTCAGATGCCACATTTGGTTTGTGATGCTTTGTGTGTGCAGTACTTTCTTATTATTGTAAGAAGACTGAATTTCTTACTCAGCCAGATAACACGTCAGATTTAAGGTATCCCAGTATAAATGGACATGGTCATCGTTCACTTGCATGTAGCCCAGGCTACCTTAAATCTGACGGGTCATCCGGCTAAGCAGAAATTCCTTTTTGTGTTAGACTCCCGGGGCTATATGTGTGTTTACAGGTTAAACACCATGGAAAAACTCATTAAGAATTGCATATCTATATAAAATTCACTGAAGAGCTGACAAAATAGTTTGTAATAGTTTGAAGGTGGCTTTTTTGGCCTGGGGAGCAGAAGCCTGGAAACTTACTCGTGTTTTATTTCTCTAGCTCACTTCTAGTATTATATGCTGGTCAGGGAACATTACAGTAGAATACGAGTTTCAGAAAATGTTATGCCCAAATAATTCAATACGCATGTAATGAAAATTATTCCTAGACCAAGGATTACAGTAATAAGGTTGATTTTCAGGGAAGTCATACTGGCTGACAGTGACTGGGGAGCACAATGGCTGCCCTTCTCTGCTGGATACTTACCTTTACCAAATGTTGAATTTGTCCTTAGTGGTTGCTCTCCTCTTGGGAAAAGTACATCCACACTGCCAGTGGACAGATGGGCCACACCATGGACATACATACAGGCAAAGCTCTCATTACAAGCTCTCCTATATTCTCTGTGTGTCTGATTTTATTTTTTCCCCCAGTGCGACTGTTTTAGCTTGAATTACAGGCCACAGCATTATGTAGGTTAAGCTTCCCAGTTTCTTCTCTGTGGTCTGCAGAGGAGCGAGTCTGTGTGGCTTCGCAGGCTTATAATTATCAACCAGCCTCATCTATGTGTGTCAGCATTTGTGCGTGTGTGTGGGTGTGTGTGTTTGCGTGTTTGTGTGTGTGTGTGCCATGCGCCTAGAGGTAAATGGCTAGCATTTGCAAATAACTCTGGCCATGATGTAGTCAGCACCATATGTCAGTTTTTACTGTATTTTGGGTCATAGGCATATGCTATGTAGTCATAAATCTGCTTCTGCCTTGATATATAAGACATTTTAAATTACGCTGTCTCGGTAGATGTGGTGTTTGAATGTTGGGGTTTGCATAGGGGCCCCAGTGCCTCAGTCAGTCTTGAAGTGTGCAGGGAGAGGAGTCATCTTTTTGGAGACCTCTGGAGAACAGCTGCACCGTGCTTAGCTCTTTGCCCTGATCTTGGCCGCCTCCCGCCTAGCTGAGTCTTTAGCCGGGTGGCTCTCGGGAACTGACATGCGCCAGACATGTTTTCCTTCAAACTCCAGAAGAATGTAACCTATTGGCTCAACATCAGGAAGGCGACAAATGGGGTTATGCTGTTCAAACGATCCAGGGAGGCTTGTCCCAGTTTAGCTGTATGTTCAGCTCATTCATGTCTGTAGGCTGGCTTATGCGTTGAGGAGTAAAGGACCTGCATAGTGCATAGGAACTGACTGCACGGCACCAAAGAGTGATAAGAGTGATAACCACAACCCTCTGTGCCTCGTGCAGAGGAGTCCTCCGGCTCCCTGAAGGTGGGCTCCTACATCCTGGTTGGCGTTGGCTCGCTCTCGATTCTCATGGGCATCCTTGGCTGCTTTGGGGCTATCAATGAGATCCGCTGTGTCCTGGGCCTGGTGAGTGGAATCCATGCCTGGTCTGATGGTGCTGGCTCGCAGCAGAGGCGAGTAGAACATGCCAGTGGCGGCATAGCTGAGGAGTTCTCTCATGGCGCCCTCCACCCCCACAGTACTTCACATGCCTCCTGCTGACCCTCATTGCCCAGATGACAGCTGCTGTGCTGATGTACTTCCAGAGGGACCTGGTGAGTGATGTTTTTCATCTGTCCACTTACAAAGCAGATCTTGCTTTATTTCCATTTTATTTTTTTTCTTGACGTTTACTTAAATCTGTAGTATGTTACACTGTGATTGGATATCTGGAGCAAATCAGGTTAAGTAGCTTACTCAAGGTCAACTGAACCAGCAAGCTGTATGAGTCTATATTCTGATGGAACCTTTAATGACTTCCACCAGGGAGGGACACAAAGCTTTGCTGGTATGGAGGAAAATCAGTACCACAGGAACCAAAACCTGTCCTGGCTCATTTTGTTAGATGCTGCTGATCTCAGTGTCTCACTCATTCCCAATCTCACAACATGTGGAGGGTGAAAGTCTCAGTAATCGTGACATTTTCTTATATTGCTGTCTCCAAAATGCTTCGACATTGACTTATCATGATATACAGAATCACACAGGTGTAAACTCTTGAGTGCAGCACCCCTAGTGGAATAGAGGGGTAAGACATGCTGGATTATCAGAATTAGGTAGCCTTTGGGGGTGGAAGCAGGGAGACTCCCTCTATTTAGAGCTGAGCCACAGGAAGCTTCTAAGCATGGATTTGATGGACAAGCTTTGGAGGCCGTGACTGAATTCCTCCCGAAGGAGTGGAAGGGAAGCATCTGGAACAGGATTTGCCATAAAGGAGGAATGCATTCACCTTGGGATGTATATTTTATTCTTGTTTGTTTCTACTGTCAGAGGAGTTTTGTGCTCAGATTCGTCAGCAGTCTGCCACTGGGATTAACCAGAGGCGGCACAAGTTCTGCTTTATTTGCTTTGCTCTTCACTCCGCATGATGTCCTTCTAGTAAATTCCATTGATGTAGAGAGCAATCAGAAAATCCGTCATATTCCACATGGTCAAATTCCAATGGCTTCGCAGACTCAAAGGCAGCCAAGTATGGTGGGTAACTGTACTTATATGCATAACAAATCAGCAGCTTTTAAATGATGCTTGCAGAGGAAAGGTATGGCTGTGTTGTGTCCAGTGTTGGGCACGTACCTTTAAAAAAGTAATTAGTTATAGTTACTAGTTACTTCTCACAAATAGTAACTGAGTTATTAACTGAGTTACATCATTATAAAAGTAACTAATTACCATGCAATGTAACTATTGCGTTACATATATATATATATATAAATATATATACACTATAAAAAAAACTATAAAATAAATATAAAACATTGTACACTAATCTAAACTATTTTAATGTTGTTATGGGACAACGTGAGACAACTATCAAATTCAACATCTTGTCACCGACGCAAAGAGACTCTTTTTTTCCTGGGCATAAGTTGCACGTTACATAAACATTTTTGCCTTTCACCTCAGCGAGGGAAAAGTA